>CAOLHI010002385.1:0-263737 GCA_948474755.1 Ctenosaura bakeri | reverse complement strand
AGGGCTGCAGTTGCTGCTCAGGAATATCTATCGGGCCATACAATTCCAATTCCTTCTTATATGCCTCATTATGTTCATTTCCCCAGTTACCAAGGATTCAGTTGCCATCCAGCCCCTGAAAGGAAATGAAATCATTTTATAAATGCTGTGGAGGTTCAAATATGCAGAGAACCCCAAATGGATCCATCTGTCCACCTAAAAAGATGATGGCTGTCTTTTGTGGCATCCCATTAGCTTGTTGAATCACATCCCCTTCTCACTTGGACCCTGTTTGATTCTGTTTTCCATAATGAGAACAACACAGCCTACTGAATAACAAAGGGGAAACATCCATTGTTTGGCTGTGAAACAAACAGGGCAAAGAAGACAGGGAGCGGATGGCCGGATTTGTTCTGATGCTGCGGCTCAAAGAAGGCATTTAGGCCGAGTGGTTCAGGAGTTGATCATCCAGCATTAGTAAAACCTGACACTTCCAGGTTCTAGTGTTCCTTTCAACACAGGAGTTTTTTTAAAAAGACACTATTTAAATATGTATAAGCACTAAAGATTGATCCTTTGGGCCCTTGAGTGCTTGATGCTATAATTAGCCCTCGCTAAGCAGGATTTGCGTGCTTGTTACCATGCGGGGAAATGTCAGGCGTAGAATCCACGCTGCGCACATCAACCAGTCTCCTTGGTTGGGCTGCTCTAGTTTACAAATCCTTTTTTGTGTCTGATGGCTGCCCTAGAAGATTTAGCGGGCCAACAAAACATGGCACAAACACAGCAAATACAAAGTCCCTTGCAAATACAAACCTGCTTTGAATTGTGGCCCATGCTCTCTCATACTCTCTCATGCTGCTGGGCTTCATTGCTTTTCCAACCTGTAGGTTGGGGGTAAGAGCTGGTGGATCTAGAGCCATCTCCCCCATGCTAAGAATTACTGCCTGTCTCCTTCTGCTAAGTTAGAAGCAAAAGAAAAATAGAGAGGGAGTAGGATCTCCAGCAACAGGACACAACAACAGATTAAATATTTAGAGGATAGAGTATGCACCTATGGATAGCCACCTTTTACTTTGAGGTGGGCAACTGGGGACCACAAGACAAGTTATGGACCATAGCAGCCCCTCTCTGTGTGTTCTGTGGCACATGTGAATCAGGATTTTCTTCTAAACCAGAGTGGGAATCTCTCTTCTCGCTCCCCATTACCCTCCCCCAATTTATTTTCCTCAGAGGTCTCTTACAAAATAAGCTCCAACACCCTATTCTAGCAAAAATAAAATAAATTTGAGAGATCCTTTCAGTTTCACTGAGAGACACAGGTGTGGTGTACTTCAGAATGTGCGTGCATGTCTAAAATGGAGCTCAGCTCCTCCAGAAGTTGTCTATTCATGCATAAGTTAAGAAACCAGGATCTGGAACTTGGCTCATTTGAAATTGACTAATGGACATGAAACACTGGAGAACATCTCTTTTTGTTAAACTGTCAGCAGTTGGAAGAAGAAATGAAGGGACTTTGGTGGAACACCTTAACTCTGTCTCTAACCAGGATTTTTTCCCCTTTTTCTTCTAGGTTGAATATGTCTTCTCCGATAAAACAGGGACTTTAACTGAAAACACCATGGAGTTCATTGAGTGCAGCATAGATGGCTTCAAGTACAACGATGTCTTCTCCGAGGTTGATGGAGGAAAGGCTTCAGAAAAAGCAGAAAGGGTAAAATTATTCTTGGAGTGCATAATGTTTTGGGCAGTAAAAGATCTTTATAAGAATTAGTGCAAAGAATTAAAAGGCCGTGAAAGCTGTAGTGCCTGAGACACCCAAAAGGGTCAAACAAAATTGCCTTATTCTTTTGTGAAGAGAGAGGGCAGAGCCGTCAAGAGAACTTTGGTCCTGCCTTCATCCTTAGGCTAGAGGTGTTTCATGATTCTTTTGGTTTTCATATATCCTCTTATGAACTCCCTAGGTCCATCTGGTTGGTCATTGTGAGGCCAAGAGTTTGCTGGAATAGATGGATCATATGGCCTAATCTATCTGGGATTAGGGGATGATTCAAGCATGGCATCTTCTCAGAAGAGGGATTCCCTCCTGTATGACAAAAGGAGACAGAATACCGATTTGAAACAGAACGAACTTGCATTAAAATTATTTTTGAAAATTCTGCCCAGTTATTTGGGTGTGTATGTGTATGTGCCTTCAGGTCCCCTGTCAACTTATGATGACCCCATGAATTTCATAGATTTTTCTTAGCCAATGAATGCTCAGAGGTGGTTTTGCCATTTCCTTCCGTTGAAATCTAGCCTATGACACACCTTATATTCATGGTCAGTCTCCCATCCAAGTTCTAACCAGGGCTGACCCTGATTAACTTCCAAGATCAGAAGGGATCTGGTCCTTTTAGGAGATTTATTTCTTAAAATGTTTTGATATAATTGATTAACTAAAGACCAAAACTCCACTTATACCAATACCCAAACTCCACTTATATCAATAGATTGGGGAATCCATCCTATCCCATGTGGGTATAGTCTGATCTCTCAACTTGGATTGCAGCTTGTTTGCCAAAGAAAGGTGGACGACCACTGTTTGGCTAAGCAGTTGGAGCATCTGTTCTCTCCTTTGAATTGGCAAGTTAAGAAGTCTCCTGAAATGGCTATATCCTGTGTCTCATCTTTCTGGAAATTGTTAGCCATGTGAATTGACCTGGGTCATCTTGATATCTTCTGTGCTTGTTCGTGGAACAAGAAATCATCTTTGCTAATGTCATTGTGTTGCACTTTCCCTTCCCAGAGCCGAGAAGAACTGTTCATGCGTGCTTTGTGCCTCTGCCACACTGTTCAGGTCCAGGAAAGTGATGAAGTTGACGCGCAGAAATCACAGTCAGGCGTCTCGAGCAAATACGTTGCCGCTTCGCCAGATGAAGTCGCTTTGCTTCAAGGAGCTCAAAAGTAAGCGTGGCTTTGGAGGCGAGCCTGCTGTTTCCTCTCCCTCACCCAGCTATCATGTAAATATAACTTAGGTGGCTCACAGATGGTCGCTCCTTACTTTGGACGCTGGGAACAGTGAAGAAAGTATTACAAAAGTCTAGAGTAAAATCTGGCCTCAGAATGATTTCACGTTTGGGGACGATCAGCTATTGGTTCTAGTGAGATTACTGTAACATGGGAAAGAAAGCAAGATGTAGTCCAAGACCATATATGCACTCCCAGGATATATTTACAGCCCTCTTAGAGTCCCCTACACAGCTGTTTTGGTTTGGTTTTGGGGTTTTTTCCTGGCAAAAAAGAGTGAATTGACATTCTTGGAATCCCATTGGGCTCTGTGTTCAGAGTATACTTATACTGGAGGTCTAGAGAACACAGGCTGCTCCTTTCTGCCCAGCAACAGCAAGAAAGAGATGAGTTGCACCGTTACAGCCAGTGAGTGGCTGTTTTGAGTCAGGGGCTGGAGGTACATCCTAGTGCCATTCAGCTGTCATTGCATAAGAATTCAGGGAGGAATTGCATAAAGAGTACTAGATACCTCCTCTTGCAATGCCTGAGAAAGTACTTAATGCTGGTATAATCCTGGGTTGCACAAACTATGTCAGTAAGAGGATTCTGGCCTCCCTTGGCTGCTTCTGTGCATTTTGGCTGAGGACAGTTCAAGTACCCAAACCTTCTGGTGCAAAATGAGGCCATCCCAGAACTGTTCATGGAGCACTGCAGTGTATGTCAGCCAAACTGGAAGATAAGTCGGCATCTTTCCAACTAGGATGTGGAGGGCAGAGAGGAAGGTGTTACTGACTAGACTCCGGGGCTCCTGACAGGCTACTAGTTGCCCATGCTTAGGTTAAAGTATCGTCAGTGGATTGGTTCTCAACTCAAAGGAAGACACTAATTCTGGAAGTAAGAAGAGCATTTTTGTCTCTGTCAGGGTGCAGCTGAATTTTTCAACAGCCACATTCCCTTCTCCCTGTTTGCTGAGTGAGAGCTTTTAAATTTTTTAACGTTGTCTTGGATGCTTATGGGATCAGCATAAAAAAATCAGAGCCTTTTAGCTTTCCCCCCTCATGGGCTGCAACTGCAGCATAATCGTGATCCATCTGTATGTGCAACAGGACTAAATTTCAGGTGGCCAGACAGCTGCTGAAGGTTACTGTGAGAATTTTCCAACTGCCTCCCAAATGCTCCTCTTGGTTTTGCTTTGCTAGTAAGCAGAATCCAAACATAAGCAAAATATACATGGAGAAAATTAATCAAGATGCTTGACAAGACAGTTTCCTCCAGCATAGCAGTTATATTACCTTTAAGCAGAAAGAAACAAGAAGACAGACAAAGGAACCATTGATAAAGGCTGTATGCTGCTGTGTTTGAGGGATTTAGAAAAAGCATCACTCCACATTCTGCAGGCACTTCAAGTTATGGCACCCAGAAGAACTCAAACCTGAATCTTACATAAATTACACAAATTTCTCCATTTGGGTAATTCTGATTTTACTCATCATCTGGCAGGGAGAAGAGCAGTAAAAAGTACTGGAGCCCTCCCCTCCAAACATTGCAAATCTTTCTTGGTCGCTTCTGGCAGTTCTTCTGATTTTGCCCATATTCTTTCAAGCATATATTGTCATCCATGAGGACTAGAAACATGCTTGATAGCAGTTGAAACCAGTGCCCATTTTCTATAGATATTTTGTGCTTCCCCACAACTGTAATACATTCATAGCCCTTCCTATATTGTGTTCTCAATCAGCCCTCCTGTTGTGTGATTTTTTTTAATTCCTTTTCTTTTTTTGTCCTTTTTTTTAATTTAAAAGTGTGTGTGTGCGTGTTGGTTTTTTTTTTTTCAACGCCATTCTGTCCTTTTTGTTTATTGACAGGTATGGTTTCACTTTTCTAGGACAAGAAAATAACTTCATGAAGGTACAGAATCCAAACAGCGAAATCGAAAGGTAGGCGTGATTGCAATTTGGCCTTCGGTATTGCAAAAGGAAGGCAAAACTATTAAGGAAAATGAAAATACAGGACAATGTTGTTGGAAATAATGCAGTATTGAACTGTCTTTTTTTAATTTCATCTGGGTGAAATACCCAGATGCTTGGAACGTCTTTATCTCTGCTTCTGAAAGGGCTGAAGCAGGCACATTATTAAAGTGAGACATAAAACAGCATCTGTATGTCTGTGTAGGCTGTGTTATTTTTCTTGTTTATATGGTTTACTCTAAAGCACAGACAATCCTGGGTTTATATTTTGCAAGTATTCTTTGGGCTGGCAGTTTGTTGTCAAAATTTTTAAAATACCAAGCCTCGTTTGAGATTTGGATTTTTTTAAAACTATAATCCCCAGAATGCCTTAATCAGCATGATGATGGTCATATTATCTGGATGATTCTAGATATTGTAATCCAATACTTTTCTGGCATTCTTCTTTTTCTTTTTTATATTAAAAAACCACACTTATAAAGTAGTTGAATTCATATATAAAGTGGTCTCTCTCACACACACATATATCAATATTTTTTTTCCTGGAGGGACCATTGTTTGAAGAGATGGTTAGGCCAGGGCTGTATCTAAAATCCTGAAAGATGCCAACTGATTACCTGTCCACACAGCTTCTTCATCTTTTAGTCACATAACCTTTCCTCTTCTAGACCCAACATTACCCTTTGAGACTTCTGATGATTGAATATCACATATTGTGTATGTTGATTCCAGGAGTCATGGGCAGCTGAGGCTTTCTTCTGTCTTTTGGTTTATTTGTGTTGGGTTTTGAGCAATGGCAGAGGATATCCCTGGTATCAGTGCGAGCAATGAATCTGCTCTGGGTTTTAGTCTGAACTTTAAAGGGGCTATTCAGTGTGCTGAATCTTGTCCCTCCAAATAGGCTCAACATGTTGGTTAGCTCCTTCAGAATTTGGACTGGAACCCAAAACAGACTCACCACCGCACTGACATTGGCATCATAGATCAGTGGCAATTTTGAGGTGGAGATATGATTTTTTTTTTTATTCTGTACCCACCTCCCACCACTCTAAATGTTCTTTTGTCCTTCTTGTCTGAAAAGATACGAGCTGCTAAACGTTCTGGATTTTGATTGCGTCCGTCGTCGAATGAGCGTTCTTGTGAAGGCACAAAACGGTCAGTTCAGACTCTTTCCCCTTCACCCTATGAAATTATGATTTTTTTTTTTTATTATTCTAGCAATTGTTTCTTCGCTTAACCTCTCCACAGTTATCAAGCCTAAATCTCTCCATTTGTAAATTGCATTTCAGGAAAGCTGTATCTCTTCTGCAAAGGAGCAGATTCAGCAGTTTTCCCAAGGGTCCCTGCAGCCGAAGCACAGAAGACCAAAATACACGTAGAGCGTAATGCAATGGTATGTATGTTGAATGAACCTTTGCTGGAGTTTGTAGGGAATCCATCCATCCAAGACAATGAAGAAGCACATTTGTTAGAAACAGTTATTGGTCAAGAGCTGTACTGGAAACTGATTGGACCCCAATCGTCAATTCCTAATTGATTATCAGCATTGTGGCCCTGACCCCAATTTTAACTGTTGCACAGAAAAATGGAACTTCCAGATCCAAGGGCAGTGTCCTGAACACAAAAAGGTCAGTGGCCTTCATGCTCTGCATCTGTCTCTGAGCTTGGTAGAATTAGATTTTTGGACAGAATCCCCCAGAGTTCTCCAGACAGCATGGTCAGCTTGTCTGTTCTGGGAGTGGTAGTTCCCCCTCCCTGCCAAAAAAAGCCTAACTTGCCAATCTCAGGTCAGCTTGGCCATGATGGGGAAACATAATTCCTGGATAATACATTTGTTAAAAACAAAGTTTAATAAAAATGAATCTACATTAAATCTATGTAATCTATATCTGACAAAATAGCAATTGTGATTGTCACTTGGAAGCTCCAAGGAGATGTATGTAGCCTGGCATCCTCATTTGGGGAATTTGTTTTTTCCCCATTATGAAGATACACATGGTGTAGATAGTGTTTGCCTGTGGCTTGCATGGAAGCCCTGAGCAGGCTTTGTGCTCCTTAGTTTGACAAACTGGAGTTTCTTTGTTGGCTATGCATGTTCCATTATGTATCGTAGTGGATCTATTGCTGAGGATTGTGTCTATTGTTGGTAATCCAGCAAGCTGTTCTGAGCACCTTGGGGGAGGAGGAGTTTCTACATGTGCCCAGTCAAGCTGGCACCATCTGTTTCACAACTGAATGCTACCTGTGGCAGGATGAAACCAAGCGAAAACTTTTGATAATCTAGAGACACCTGAGGCTGAAAACCTAGCTTTCAAAGAGGGTGGGCAAAGTGTGGCTCACAGCCTACATGCAGCTCTCGACACTCTGCTGCCTCTATTGCTCTAAAAATGACCTGCCAGGCTTTAGAGAATACTTTTTGCTTTGCTTCCAGGATGGATATCGGACTCTCTGTGTGGCCTTCAAAGAAATCCCTCCTGCTGACTACAAGAGAATCAGCAGCCAGATTAAGGAAGCAACGATGGCGCTGCAAGACCGGGAAGCAAAGATGGCCAAAGTTTTTGACGAGATTGAGACAAACATGCACTTGATTGGGTCCACTGCTGTGGAAGACAAGTAAGCAAAGACAGAAAAAGGCACATGACCTCCACACTGTCAGTTACACTAATAGCTCCCCCACTCCTGTGCCCACACACACACACACACACACACAGAGTTTTTTGTAATGAGTAGGTGGCACAGGAAGGGCTTACTCATGTCTGATGCACACTAAAGGGGCCTGCTGGTGATGGTCCGTGGGAGAAGACCTGACAAGCCTTGACCTAATGGTAGGGTATTTACTTTGCTTGCAGAAGGGTCCAGGTTTGGTCCTCAGCATCTCCTGGTAATGCTAGAAAAGAATCTTGTCTGAAACTCTAGGAAGCTGCTGCAAGGCTGTATAGACAAGACTGAGCTATCCAACCAATGGTCTAACTGCTTCTAAGACATACTTCTGCACCTTTGAAGAGTGCTTGGACTATAAATAGCAGCATTCATTTGCGGAGTTGCCGCTATATCAATAAAACACCTTCCTCTATATGATATACAGTTGCATTGTGCGAAGGAGAGCAGTGGAGGCACACTGCTAGCTTTTCTCACACTTATACCCTTTTCAGAGCAACTGTGTAAAAGCACAGAGCATGGGCGGATCTGAGTGAGTCAAGTTCCTGTACATAAATAGGTCAGCATTCTTGGGTCTAGACTTAATTGTTATTCCCAGCTAGATTAGACACATTGAAGTGATAGCAGCCCCACCCAGCATAGCCAATAGTGTGGAATTCTGTGAGTTTCACAACATCTGGCAGGCTGTCTGAATCCCAGTGCTGGCACAAAACAATACCATAGAACCCATAATTGGAAAATAGAGTTATTGAAATAGAAATGACTATCTTGTCTTTGCCCTCCCTCCCCCCATGAAATTGTATTTCAGTTATAATAATAGGAGGAATCCAAGTGTTTGTGCTGACTGGATGCAACTGCATTCTGGTTACACATTTTGGAATTTAAAAAAAAACCTCTAAAAATTTGTCTGTCTTTAAGCAAAGTAAAGAGACCACCGAAGACACAAAGCTTTTCGGTGCACATATTAAAGTTGTGTCTGTCCCTAGGCTCCAGGACTTTGCGGCCGAAACCATCGAGGCCCTGCACGCAGCTGGCATGAAGATCTGGGTTCTGACGGGGGACAAGCTGGAGACGGCCCAGGCCACATGCTATGCCTGCAGGCTCTTCCAGACCGGCACAGAACTGCTACAGCTGACAACCAAAACAGTGGGAGAGGAAGACCGGAAGGAGGATCGCTTGCATGAGCTGCTGGTGGATTATCACAAAAAGCTAGTGGTCGACATGCCTGCTGGCAAGAGGTAAGCAGGAAGGTGCCTTATGGGCCTCTGAGGACAGCTGCCATTCAAGGGTCTTGGTTGGAGATAGGACAGCCAGGTCTATGGAAGCGAACCTGATGTGAGCCAATCTATTTTGGTTTCAGATCATCTTGTGTTCTCTTTATACTGAGAGCAGGGAGAATGTGGCCCCAGGACTTCATGAGGCCCCAACATCCATCCTAAATCCCAAAGTCACTGTACACTCTCCCTTTTTCCTCCTTAAAAAGAATCCTGGGGGAAGACTAGAAGAGTCAGTCACCATTCCTGAAGCTTTCTGATGATTTCACTTTCTTTTTCACTACGCTTGTCCCACCACAGAAGCCTACCATCTGTGTTGGTTTGAGGTTTCTGTTTGAATGGGCTGCATGCTTTTATGCATGTTGCCTTCTGTCTTTTAGAACCTGGTTGCTCAGTCAGGAGTATGGACTGGTCATCGACGGGGCCACCCTGTCCCTGATACTGAACCCTTCCCAAGACTCAGGTTCCAGTCACTACAAAAGCATCTTTCTCCAGATCTGCTTGAAGTGCACTGCAGTCCTGTGTTGTCGGATGGCACCCCTGCAAAAAGCCCAAGTGAGTAGCTCAGGCCTTTTCAGCAACGTGTTGCTCCCCATGTAAACAATTACCGTTTGTTGTGCTATTCTGTTGCCCATCAACTCATGCTTGAGGCAAGCGACTGCATCGTGCTTTGTTCCCAGGTTCAAATCAGGGTTCAGATTCTTTCCCTTTTAAAGCCTTGAATGATTAACGGCTCTGAACATCTCTTTCGGCCCCTCCCTTGACAAGAAATCGGCTGAGGTCCCTGAGGAATGGGGCTTTGGGGTTGTAGTGCTGATGTTCTGGAACAAGGGTGAGCCAAGGACATCCCTGGAGTTGCATGTGTCCTCCAGGGCTAGTGGATTTTTTAGCTCTTGCCTCCTCCGACTCCTCATGCACTCCCCATTTTCTAGTTAAAGTAAAACTCTCCCTCATGGATCTTGAGCATCTGCATCATTTTCTTTGCCTGTATGGGTCTGCTTTGCCTTTTTCAGATCGTTCGAATGGTTAAGAATTCAAAGGGCAGCCCGATAACACTTGCAGTAGGAGATGGAGCCAATGACGTCAGCATGATTTTGGAAGCTCACGTGGGCATAGGTAAGAAAAGCCTTCAAACTCTTAGCCATGATGTTGGGGTTGGGAGGAGACAGACCCCCCCAAAAAAAAGTCAAGGAGGGATTAAGTTGGAGACTGCATGTGGCCTGTTTGCCACATTCTGCCACTCCCTGGTTTAGAGTAAAAGTAGGGAATTTCCTTCTTCTTTGTGGTGTCTGTGCCTTACACAAATGGGTTTTGCACCTGAGCAGAACCCCTGTTAGGAAAGTTCTAGAGCTGCATAGTCTTGTGGGGGGGACCCTCCCCATACTGTGTGTCTCCAGCCTACCAAGCTACTTTCCCTCAATTTCTCTTTGTCAGCCATAAGAGTAACTCATTCAGTCTATTCTCACTGAGTGGTCCTCCTTATTTTGCTGTACTTTCTCTGTTTCGCTTTATTATTTCCTCTCTGCTTTCCTCTCTTATCTTTTCTTTTTTTATTTCCATGCCAAAAAAACCCAACAACCTCTCCTCAGGCACTGACCCTCTTCTCTCTCTTTTCTTTTATGTCATCTTTTTAAATCCGGGTCTTTCATCCCAAAGGTCAAATTTTATTTCAGAGATGTTCTTCAGTGTTGGATGAGACCAAAGGCAAAAGGTGGGGACCCCCAAATAGCAGCATATTATAGCTTTAGAAGCTTCTTTCCAAAACCTAAGCCTTATGAGAGGCTTTTCATCATTTTAAAAGTGGGCACAGGATTAAGCGTACAAAAGCTGACAAACCCACCAAGCAATGGTGTCACAGGGAAGGGATCCTGGCTGTGGGGGGAAGTGTTTCAGTCTGGATCAGGACTTTGAAAGAACTAGATTTGACCCTGGAGACTGAGGTTAGCCATCCATTTTAGTCTAGGAAAAAAGACCAACTACCAGTGGGCACAGCCGAAGCATATAAAGCTAAGAACATATCGTCAGAGAGAGCGTTCATCTTTCTTAACATTCGTTGAATTTAGGATCCTTCAAGTAAACAGAAGCAATGCTTGACTCAGTGCAGAGCACATTTTAACACTCAACACATGTTCTGCTGTAACATATGGTGATGGTAGCTCTTTGCATATCCTTAACAAAGGATAGGCTCAATGGATGGTGATGGTAGCTCTTTGCATATCCTTAATAAAGGATAGGATCAATGCATGGTGGAAAGAGCAACCATTTACCTGTCATGATGGAGGTTGCATTTAGCTGTGTTTTAAAGTCAGTTTAGTTCTGAAGCCCAGTTGCTAGGGGACCAGCAACACAATTGGGCTGTTGTGTTCACATCTTCTTTCTATCCTTCACAGAAGTAAAAGGGCCAGCTAGCTATTGCTGGAAACAGAGAGTTGGACTATGGACCTTTTAGGTCTGATCCAGGCAGGCTATTTGCATGTTCCTTCTATATTAAAAAAAAAAAAAAGGTAGACAAAATGAGTTGTGTGGGCACAGGCGCTTTCTTTCCAGGCAAGAGTATTTTATTAAACGACACAGCAAATATGATTTGCTTTAAACCATGATGATAGTAATGTTACCTAATAGGCATTCATACCAGTTGTACTCAGGGGTATCCTTTGCCCATAAATACCTTGAAAATTCCACACCAAGAAAAGCTGCTTTCAGAAATTGAAGCAAATACGATTCACCTTATTTCTTCATGCTAATTTTCAGCAATTAAAATTACAAGGGGCTATTGCATGTTTCAAGTTTGGAGGGAGTTCTGCTAGGAGTGGAATCAGGGCATGGAAATCAGTGCCTGGAAATCAGACACAAGCATTCATCTGAGGACTGAGATTTCAACAGCCTTTGCCCTTTTGCTTCTGAGCAACCTTTTGCATCCACAAGGGCTAGGATCTTGCCTGTCTAAATCAAAGCTGAGGCCACCAGAGAAATAAGATTTTGTAATTGGACATTAACCTTCCTTAGGCAGACAGCTCCATCAGAAAAGTATTGCTACATATTCTCTTTGGATTGCCAGAACTGCAAAAAGCTAATACTGAATTCATTTTCAGTAGGGATTCTGAAGCGGTGTGTGTCTTTGTAAGATAAG
The DNA here is from genome assembly GCA_948474755.1 of Ctenosaura bakeri. Lineage (NCBI taxonomy): Eukaryota > Metazoa > Chordata > Lepidosauria > Squamata > Iguanidae > Ctenosaura > Ctenosaura bakeri. Next base: position 251,738 of record CAOLHI010002385.1, on the reverse strand, counting down.
AGTATATGATTGCCAGGATGCGATTTCACTTGCCACCTTTTCTCCCTGCATCCAGGTATAAAAGGTAAAGAGGGTCGTCAGGCAGCCCGAAACAGTGACTACGCTATCCCAAAGTTTAAAGACTTGAAAAAATTGCTGTTGGCACATGGGCATTTGTACTACGTGAGGATATCACATCTTGTACAGTATTTCTTCTACAAGGTAAAGCAATTGTCTGGTCTGTCTTGGTTAGCAGGGAGATTTGCTCACTTCCCAAGCATGGGTTAATGCCAGACAAATTGTTAATGTGTGGTAAGGTAGGGGGAGAAAAATGCCAAAGCCATAATCTTGAATACTCAGTCTGGGCCACTCAGGCTGTCTTTGGATATATTTGGTTCTTCCTTGCCTCTTGGCATTTTTGTTAACTTCCAGTGTTCCAGATAGATAGCTTAGTGGTGGAGCAACTGTTGCTTTGCATGTGGAAGGCCTCATGTTTGATCCCCTTTGACTGAAAAAGCTCAGTTAGCAGTTGGAAAGAGAGATTCCTCTCTGCCCGACACTGATTCTAGGATGCCACTCCTTAACTCGGCTTTGGAACTGCAGCATTCAAATTGTTTGTAACAATTGCTGCCAGGCTGTGTGGACAGCACTGGGTTAGGCTGAGGTATAGCCTAACCTGAGTAAAGTAAATTGTGGTGCCTTGGCTACCATATTTCTTACGTAAGGATCTATACTGGGAGGGGCAACATATTAGCTCTACACTGAGTCCCCCTTAGAACAGCCTTGTTGAAAACAATGGGGTGTGAATTAGCCAAGGCTAGGTTTAGTCTGCATTGATTCCAGTGGATCTGTTGCAAGTTAATGTGTTCCAGAGTCTCAAACCTTAGACCTCTGTGTGCATCACAACTTGGCATCATGGGTGTGTAGGCACAACAGGGCCTTTTCAAGCTTGTCTTCTCAGCTGTGACATACTTTTTCAACAGAGGCCTGCCCGCTGTTTTTCTGCCCAACGCTTCTATAGAGCATTCAATGAAGGAGAGAAGGGCTCTTGCTGATAATTATTTAATTCTACCCTCTTGCTGATTTTACTCTATCTTAATGTATGTGTTATCAAGTACTGCCTAGGTGCCACATTTTTCATATTGTGTGATTTTGACTGTGTTCTAATATTTGAAATTCAGAAACCATCTTTTAAGAAGCAGTAAGATCCACAAAAGACAGGGATATATGTGTTGCGGGGGTTATAAATAAATACAACCAGTTTACTGACCCAGTTGCCCACTGTTGGCTTACCGTAGGTCCTCCTCCCGAAAGATAAATGGGCTAAACTCATATCTACCAGTCTGCTTTCCTTGGAGAAAGGATGGAGTACCAGTATGGAAAATGTTACCATTGTCAGCCTGTCTCAGAGGGCAGGATGGAAGCATATGAAGATAACTACTTCTGACCAAAGCCTGGGAAAATCACATTTTCCAACTACAGCTCTCAGTCTTCTCAGTAGCCACTCATCTGAGGAGTTGTCATCTAAAAAAGGAACTGTTTCTTAGCTCTGATTCTTATATAATGAATCCTGTTGCTTTTTTATTGACAAATTGCAGGGTAGGGTGGATTAACTTCTGAGATTTTTCTACTAACTTGCTTTCCTCCCTGTCTCTTGGTATTTTTTTGTAGAATCTTTGCTTCATTTTCCCCCAATTTTTGTACCAGTTCTTCTGCGGCTTTTCACAACAGGTATGTTGGGACCTTCTGATGAGATGTGAATTAGGGATCCCTGTTGAACTTCAGAATGAATTTCTAGACCTGCTTGTTTTAAAGCAACACTTGTTCCAACTATTCTACAAAATAACCATATTTTGCATCCTTAGGCGTAATACAGGAGCCACCATGGCTTAAGGGAAAAGGCAACTTGAAGGCATATAGACACACACACTGCAAATAAAGGTTCTAGATGTCTCATAAAAAAAGGGAAAAGAAAACCAGTAGTTCAGCCTAAAACTGTCCACGGGGCTTCCAGCCCTCTCCCAAGTTCTGGGAGTTGGGAAAGTTCATTTCTGCAAATGAAGCAGACCTACAATCTCTTCTGGTTCCATTTCTCTCCCCTTTCTTACATTTCTATAGCCCAGTATCTGTCTAGGGGCTGAAAACATGACCCCTGGACCCTTTAAGTTTGCCCATCCCAGTCTACATGTTTGTTTGTTTGTTTGTCTTCCTGAGTGTAGAATGCCACTGGGTAGGTTCCTTGTGCCACTTTGCTCCCAGGAAGGAGGAATATAACATGTATTTGAAGCAACAACAAAAACAAATGGTCCCCTGGCCAAAAACCACTCTGTTGGTAGCAGAGGGCCTTGTAAGGGGCAGGTGCAAAGAAGGAAACACGTTGCAGAGAAAAGCTGTTGAAGTAATCAGGCTAGTTGCAGTTTTAAGCGTAAGAGAGAGAGTGTGTGTGTGTGTGTGTGTGTGTGTGAGAAAAGAGAAGGTGTTGTCCAGTTGGCACAATCACAGGAAGTGTCTGCAACCGCAGCCTGATGGCTCCGTTTCCTGCCCTTTTCACCATCAAACAAAATCTACAGTTTCACCGAAGCCCTTAAAACCCTCTTTTTATCTTTGGGTGCTGTGTTGCCTTCTAAGGCAAGCTGGAACTGCACAGCTTATTCAAAGGAGGTTCCAAATTTCCCCGTCTTATAATATAAAACCTGACGAGGTACAGTTTCAGAGTCTTCCCGTGCCGTTCATTTGCTGTACTTTCCCATGCTCCACTGAAGAGCTGGCGTCTTCTGCAAAGAGAGCAGCTGTTTTTCATCAGCATGCTTCCTCCTCAGGTATTTTGTTTGTGTTTGCGTGTCACACATTGCCTTCCCCAGCCCATGGTAACCGTGAAAACCAAATGAGAGCAAAATCTGAAAGAACTGTGTCATGATGGGTGGGAGGCAATATAATTGTCATAAGTGGGTAGGAAGACCTTCTGTGCTGTCTGCCAACTTTTCGTTCCCATTTGCTTTCAGCCTCTCTATGATGCCGCTTACCTTACCATGTTCAACATCTGCTTCACCTCTTTGCCAATTGTGGCCTACAGTCTTCTGGAGCAACATGTCCATATTGACACCTTGATGGCCTTCCCAAAGTTATATCTGTAAGTAAAAAAAAAAAAATGCTTTTTTAGTTTCCATGTACCTTTTCTGGCCAGCAAGAACCATCAGTTTGCTGTCTTTTATCTCCCCTCCTTGCTCTCATTTGTTCTGACAACTTGGCTCTGTATAGACCTACCTACTGATCAGAGGCCCAGTAGTATCAGTCCTTTTAAAACATGTAATGCTTTCGCTGAGGATCTTTTGGCAGCCCCTGATGTTGGCCCACCTCCTGTTTTACTCTGACAGACTGTAAAGCTCTAGCAGCATACCTACAGTGGAGACTGGGGAGGGTGATGGCTGTCAGTTACGCAGCAGTACAAGGGGATTCTTCCGGCCAGTCAGAGGCCATTTGGGTTAGGAGTGTTGCTATGCTTTGGCACCAGAAGGCTGCTTTTGCACAGCCTAGGAAAAAGCATTGGGCAAGGACGTACTGGATATCTCCTTGTGCAACATCCAAAAAAGTACTTATGCAGACATAAACTTCTGTCTGTGCTGGCAAAAGTCACCAAATAAATTCTGAGATGCCTTGGAAGATCTGGCTTCAGGAGCCCCTGCCACGATTTCTATTTCTAGCAGCTTTCACCTCTAGGCATTCTTCTGCAGTCTGTTACTTTTCAATTTTGGCAGCCGACGCAAACCTCTGAGGGCCACCATCTGGGTAAACCCTGTGGCAGTGGTTCTCCTAACCCCTCCGGGAGCTGTGCAACAACAGATGCTAAGCCCTGGGTCTTCTGCTGAGTGTTCCACGAACCCATTCCAGCAGATGAAAACCTTCCTCTGGCCCCTCTCCAGCAAGTCAGCTGCTGTTGTCTGTTATCAGGCACTCAGTGTGATATAAACATCCTTCTTTGCATCCAGGGGATTTGTACATGCAGCAAAAGGTGGGGGCAGGCGGAAGGGGATCTGCACCAGAGCTCAGTGGCCGCCACTGTGCCCCTGCCCTCCTTTTGCCCTTTGCCAAGTGCTGTGGCATCCCCCTCCTTCTGTACTATTTATAGCCTGGTAGGAGATTAGCAAGCTCATATGTTTGCCTAACAAGTGTAATTGCACAGGCAGTGTAAGGGAAACAATCTAATCATATGTTTTTCAAAAAAAGACCTCCACTTGAATATTCATTGGTTGAAGTATGTCCCTGGATACAAGGGAGTTTGGCAGCTAGCAGCCATTCCTGCTTTTCTGTTCAGCATCGCTATTAGAAGAAGGGAAGCAACAAACAAAATGAAAAGCAGCAGCTTTTAACAGCATATGCTAAGCAGTGCATGCTACAGACAGTTTCTCAACTAGACAATTAGCTCCACAGCAGTACATGCTCAGCCCTAAAAATGGGTCTCCAGGATTGCCAAGGCTGGCCCTACCGTAGGGCAAAGTGAGAAAGCTGCCTCGGGTGGCAAACACAGTGAAGCGAAAGAGTGGCAAGCAAAACACTGGAGGATGGGGCTCTACGTGCCACGTCACTTGCCCAGCACCCCCTAAAGCTAGTGTGCAGTTTTACCTGTTTTCCATGAATCGTGACACCTGATTCAGACCTCGCAGTGGTGATACAACACAAAATCATTTTGAGGACTAAATCTCAGTCATGCTGAATAACTGTTATTATTTTTATTTATTTATTATTCATTTGTATCCCGCCTCTCCATATGGATCGAGGCGGCGAACAACTTACAAGTAGCATGTATTTCGAAACATTTCTATACATGCCCCCAACAAGCTGGGTACTCATTTTACCGACCTACGAAAGGATGGAAGGCTGAGTCAACCTTGGAGCCCGGCAGGATCGAACTCACAACCTTGTAGCTTGCAGTACTGGCATTTAACCACTGCGCCACCAGGGCTCCCTCATGCAGCACATGATTCTTCACTTAGAGCGGTTGTTTTAGTTCTCTTGGGACAATTGTTGTTAGTGTTGTGCTGTGATTCCCTGACCATTTCAACTTCCAGCTGGGTATTTTTTTAAAAAAAAAAATCTTATCTGGAACGCATCTCCAAAGAGAAAGTACAATTCGTGGCCAGCAGAGGGCACGCGTGCCTCATAGTTCATCCTGCATTATTCCGCAGATGAATCTGACAGCCAGCTTGTAAAACTTTCCCTTTTTTGAAAAAGCACAAGTATAATCCAGCAGAAAAGTTTGTGTGTTGTCCTGCTTTGCAGTTATACTGTGGCTCTTCTGGAATAATTAGAGGACAAAAAGATAATCCAGACAGGCCAAGCAAGGGAGAAGCGGCAGCCAGCATGGGGGGAAAAAAAGATGTACTGAAAGAAGGAAAATACAGTACCAACCAGCAAATGGAAAGGCCTTGAGATCTCCTGGTAGCCATGTTATCGTATATGAAAAAATAGCACAACATTTTTGTCTCTAGTTTTTGTTGCTGACATTCTGATTGCCTTGTCTTGCCTTGTTTTCTTATCTAGTATACCACAGGAAGTGGAACTCATCTTTTTTTTTTTTATGGTGATGATGATATCCCACCTTTTCTCTAAAGAATGCAATGCTCTTCTCGTTTTCTATCCCCACAACAACCCTGTGGTGTAGGTCAGGTTGAAAGAACATGGTTGTAGTTAAGCTGTTGACTAGGAATATGGTGCAAAAGTCATCCGAGTCTTTCAGATTTGCATTAGGAGGAGACCTTAACAGCTGGAGGACAAAGATCAGAATCGTCTCATAGTTACTTAGATAAATGAATAAAACTGGGGTCTTTGTCCATGGTTCATTTCATTCTCCTTCTCATGCTATTCTTTGTGCCTGTATTTAATTCTTCCTTCTCTTACATTTTTTTCTTGGTAGGAATGTTTCTGACAATGCCATGTTGCAATTGAAGCCTTTCTTATACTGGACCTGCCTGGGCCTTTTTGACGGTTGTGTGTTTTTCTTTGGAGCTTATTTTCTTTTCCACGACACTTCTATAGAGGATAATGGAAAGGTAAGAGGAAACAAGAACTTAAATGAAACCCCCAGTTAGTCCCAGGATCAGGGAACCAGAACTTGGAAAGGCAGATTTTGGGGGCACTACAGCTCCCAAAATGCTAGTGTTCATGAAGGCTAGAGTAATTTCTGAGAGCTGTAGTCCAAAAATGTACTTTTTCCAGATTCTGCAATGAATTGTGTGTCTCCTCTCACGTCCCCACTGGCTTTTGTTCCTATTGAAAGCAAAGTATTAATCTTGTCCTGTTACAACTATTTTCTTGGACCTCTTTTCCACCATTCCTGAAATCTTGACAAGGGAAACCTCTCAACTGAATATGTTTTTCAGATGGCTGGAAACTGGACATTTGGAACAATGGTTTTTACTATCTTGGTATTCACCGTCACTCTAAAGGTTAGAGCACCTTCTTTTACTGTATGTTTCATTTAGTTTACATACTGGCCCTGGTGAAATTTTATCACAACAAGGGTGGTCAGTTGTTTGAACCTACCTTAAAAATCTTTAGTAGTAAAGCGATTGCACAAATGCTTTATGGAACAGAAATTTTTTGGAGGGGTCAGTTTACGTACTGCTATGTTAACGCTCATTGCGGCGCATGATAACACAGAAATAGAAGAGAAAAGCTATAATGAAAACTGTGTAACTTACCAAATAAAGACGTTCTGAAGTTTTAAAAAGAGGACCTCACGTCAGGAAGAGAAAGAACACTGAATCACTCCTGTGGGAACTTATTTCACCTTCAGATACAGAAACCTATTTGATAAATAGGCACAAAATAACAGAACCTGGGAGCAGTCACTGAGAACGCACTTTCCTTTTGAAACCAAATCATGGATTCAGTTGCATTGGGAAACCGGTTCTTGCATTGACCTTAGTGAATTTCTTTATGAATTCTCCACTTTAATGACAACTGTATTTTGCAGTATATTCAAAACTGTTTTGTAATTACTTCTCCCCTCCCCCCCTTTTTTTTTTTTAAAAAACCACCCTAGCTGGCATTAGATACTCGGTACTGGACGTGGATAAACCACTTTGTCATTTGGGGTTCCCTGATCTTCTATGTGTTTTTCTCATTCTTCTGGGGAGGAATTATTTGGTAAGTATTTTTTTATTCAGGTCTGCATTGTTTTGTGCTCTGTTGACAGTCTCTGCAACTTTACATCCTAATTTGATTAAATTTGAACAATACCAGAACTTCAGTTAAGGTGATGCGGTTAGGGAGCCAACCATGGGTTAAAACTAATGTTTAAATATGCATAATTAATGTTTAAATATGCATTTCCCCCATTTGCTATTAGAAAAACACTAGAATGAGATAACTTCAAAAATAATTGGCTAAGTGGAAGAAGGAATGGACAACGGTCGTGTTCTCATTGTCCTTAGCCATTTTTGGTGGGGCGGTGAATCCATTGTGGGTTATAATTTGAACTTCAAAGAGCTGTCCAGAGTTCTGAAGCTATGCTCCAGTGTGACATGGTTGCGTCACCCCATCCCTTCTGTGTCGTTCCATCCAGGCCTTTTTTGAAGCAACAAAGAATGTATCACGTCTTTGCCCAGCTGCTGACTTCCGCTTCGGCCTGGCTGGCAATCTTTTGCCTGATCTTCATCTCCCTTCTCCCAGAGATCCTTGCCCTCATTTTTAGAAACATGAAAAGAAAAACCCACCAGGTAAGGAACGAACGGACCGGCTCCGTGGTTTCAGAAATGGAAGAGTGGATCCCACTCTTCTAAGCAGTTGGCCGTTGCCTTTTTTTGCGTGAAAAACTGAAGCGACAGAGGGGCGTCTCTGCAGTTTTCTTGTGCCTCTTTGACCGTTTGAAACATCCGCCCTAGCTCAGCTAAGCAGAAGATTAGCTAGAACAGTATTGGCCAGTTATAAGCAGAGGAGAGCAACTTCTACTAAAGATCAGCAAGAGGAAAGATTTCTGGTTCTTGCTGTGCATTTGTGGGAAGACAGCGAAGCACACTAGACAAAAAGACCAGCAGCATCTACCTAGCCAGCAGAGACAGGACCAAAGTAAGAGACCACTCAGGAAGGAGTTTTCTGGAAGAAGGGTTTTCCCAAGCCTCAACTTCAGATCCAGTGATTACCTTCAGGGGACTTCATCTGGACTTCTAGTTGGGGAGTTCTGTGGCAGGAGACATAGCGTGGCTTGTGGACAGGACAGAATGGAGGAGATGTTCCTACATGTCGCAGGCAGAATGGTTTCAGGATCCTAAACTGGGCTGCGCGTGGGAGAGTCAGTAGTTCCAGGAGCCCATGTCGCTGAAATGTATCCCAGGCATTTTGAGCTCAACAAAAAGGGACCAGCCTCAGTCAAAAGCTGTAGAATTTTATTCACAAGTTTTAGTTAACAAACAGGGCCTCTCTGCTTCTGCTGCCTGTCTTGGTTCTGGTCCTCAAAAGTGTTTTGAAGAGTGAAACAAAATGAGAAGACCCTTGTAATCCACGTCACAAATAGTTATTCCCAAATAATTGCACACCTGACACCTACTTATGGCTTGTATCTCAAGCATGGTTAAGAGAGCAGCTTCATGTCATCAAACCTATGTATTTTCTGTTCTGGATTGGTGGTAATGGTCTAGCCCACAGGGCATCATCCAAAAGCAGCCCTTTTTAATTGATTGTTTTAGTTGGGGTGTGTGTGTGTGTCTGTCTGTCTACATTACAAGAGTCTGTCTCATACATTTTGTGTGTGATTTTGTGTGTCCCCATCACCACTACAGTCCTTCAGAGGGTTGGACTGTTAGCTGGGTTGCTATTTTGAGCCACAGAAAAGGTATTATTTTTCATGCCGGTTTCCCAGAAGTGAAGCAGTGTTGTTATATTGTTCTTTTATCTTGTATTATCCTTTAATATGGGATTGTGGCCTATGCATTCATGTGTCCGCTCCTCCCCAACCCAGCATGAATTATTTCTCTCTTTCCTTCAGCCTTAAGCGTAGATTAGGGTTATGCATATACCGGTGCCTGTCTGGGTTTTCTTTGAAATTAGCTTACAAATTCCAGTTAACAAGAGTTCTGGTGCAACTGGCCATGATTGGGGCCAGTCCATGGTTGGTGTCAGTGCAAACACAATGGTAAACCGTGGTTACACTGAGGGTATGAAAGGAGCAGGGAATTAATGTGCATATTTAGGGAAGTAGGAAAGCCTTCAGCCAATGTTGTGATGTCTGTGTCAAAGCCACTATGATTATTTTGTGTGTTCAGTTGACATTAAAACTTCTAGTCTACAAGCAGTTGGATGCAGGCAGGTCTTCTTTATTTGTCTTCTCAGGCCTCGGGGTGAGCCCTGTTAATAGGAATTCAGTAGGTTTAAATGAAGGGATATTACTGGGTGTTTTTCTTTTCTTTTAAGAGGAAGTTGAAAAGTGCAGGTGTGTATATTGTACCGATTGTGCTTTTGTACGTTCAGATAGTAAATTCTGTACACAGTTGAACTTATTGAAGAGTTGTCTTTGCTGTGGAATAACTATAGCATATTGCACAAATAATGGGGAATTTAGAAACCTTTGATGGATATCTTTTAATCAGCGGAATAATAATACAAGGTAGGACTCCTAGCATAGCTTGGTGGTTAAGAAACAAAAGCTGTGAACTCAACATGTCCTCAGTTTAAAAATTCCCTCTGCACCAAACTCACAAAGCGGATTTAGGCTGGCCACTTTCTCCTAATTTCCCTGAGGTGGTAAGTAGGGTTTATAACATCTGCCTACCTTGCAGGACTGTTGTAAGAATCTAAAGGAGCCCCCCTTCCATTGCAAAACATATCTATTAGGAGCTCAGGATTTGCTTTGCTTTGAATCCCTGTCTCCATCATGTAGCTTTAATAACCAAAACATTTCCTTTGCAACTACTGTTATCAGCCTATGCAGATTCCAACAGTGTGTTTTGTGTCTGAGCCATCTAATATCATTCCAAGAGCTTTAAAGGCAGGCTGAAATGGCAGGTGAGTTGGTTTGTATAGGAAAATCGAGATTAACTTTATTTATTTTTTCCTCCTGATCTAATCCCCCTCATTCCCAAAGCTGCTATTAGAAGTTGGGAACTGGGAAAACAGAAATATTGGCCTTGTCTTACTCATCCCTTTTTCATCCATAAGTTGAATAGCAGCTTAGGCAGGAAAGAGCATTGAGAAAACAACAGTGACAGAAAAAAGTGAACAGTCCTCCTGTCCCATTGCCCTGATGGGGTTCTTCCTTTTGGCATTTAAGTAGCTATGGAAGTTACCCTCAGTCGGTAGCACTTCTGCGGCATTTCAGTCATGAGTTGGATCTGTTCTGTGTCTGCTTTTTAAACACATTTTTCATAGGTTTCTGCACTGAGAATGCCTTTGTAATGTTGGGGAGTGTGAAAGCCAATGATATCTAAGTTCCCATCAGCATGTTGATCCAGGATCAAATGCAGAGCTAACGGAATTCATAAAGATCAAATTCCTTAAGCATTTCTGCTTTAAGTCTTTTGGAAGAAATGCTGGTGGGCATTTTAATTAAAAAATGTATGCAGGGTTTTAGCACAGAACCTGGATAAATGTCAATATGTTTTTCATAAAATGCAGTTATTATTATTTTTAAAATCAGAAACACTGTTCTGGGGACAGGGTATTTGGGCAGGCACAGATCCACACCACTCACTACTGTACACAACCAACTTCTGCATATTTGCTTCCCATTGAACTTGTTTCTAGAGAGACAGTACATTTGAACAATATGCACTGAGAGTACTGTCCTTTTTTTTCTTCATTTGTATGCATCCTGTAAGGAGATTGAAAGACTTTAAAAAAAGAAGGTCATCTCACCTTCAGGGGAGATTTATTCCAAAGTGTGTATCAGCATTTTCAGAACCGCCACATGTATTAGTTCTATCTCAACCCTTAAGCTGCAGAATGGAAAAAAAAGGATATTTTTAATATTGTCTTAGTTTAAAAGACTGTAAGGATTTTTTTCCCCTTAATACTAAGTCCTTTACATGCTCGCTTCAAAAGAGACATGCTGTACGGTTGGGCAGATGAGAAGATATTATTAAGAAAGCTTTATTGTGAAAAGGTTCAAAAAGAAAACAGCCACTATCTCAGGGCCAGTGTTCTGTGTGTATATAGCTGAATTATGCAGACACATTTGGAATGCTATGTACAGGTCTGGTCAGCTGATTTCAAGAAGGTTACTATAGAGAAGGACAAGATGGGGAAAAGGACAATGAAAAATGATCAGGGGGTCAGTGGAAAGAAGTTGGGAGTTTCTTACCTGAGCCCAGAGGGGAGGAAATGTGTATTTTGTAAATTGTATGTATTTAAAACATTTTTAACTCACTCATCAACTGAAAGGTCTCCTACAGAGCATTACAGATCAGGTGGTATGTGTGCTTGTGTGTTCATGGAAAGCCATGTCCCTTCTACTTTACGATCTAAAAATCAAAGCTCAAAAAGAAAAGGGAAGAGTCAGATAAAATGAGAAAATAGCATGGTGCTGTATTTTGTGAATGGCATGGAGAGTGAGTCATTCTGTAAGCGGAACAGGGACTGAGAGAAGCTTTTCCTCTGATAAACCTGGAACTGAGCATCACCCAATAATTTTTGCTAGGACAAACAAAAGAGAATTTCTTCATTAACAATTTATTCATCTTTTTCTATGGCAGCACAGTGGGTGCTGGCTCAGACAGCTTTCAGACAGGGTTAGATGACTTCAGGGCACACCCATTGGTGGATATTATCTGCAAGGTTTAAATGGAGCTTCCATATTCTGGTGCAGTCTACCACTAGTGAGAAGGAAAAGCTGTTCCCGCTCCCCAACTTTGAGCTGCCAAGACACAGCTGGCCGGACACTGTCACCACAATGATCTATGAGATGGACTCCCTGGCTTCATCTAGTACAATCACTCTATGGTCTGAGCATGCCAAAAGTCCTATTGCAATATAGATAAAAACTGGGGGGGGGGTTAACTGCAACCCCCAGAATCCCCTGAGCCAGTGTGTGAGAGTCAGAGTAAAAAAAAAAAAAAAATCAAGCCCTAAGCTAGTTATATATGCACACACTTTTTAAAAACCTGCCCATATCTCCCTCTACTTTTAATAAACTCATTCTTGACTTTGAAAAAAAGTTGTTGTATTCACGGCAAGAAAAAGTTTTGGCACCCGCCCTTTCGTAATCAGCAACTGCCTCCCATAAAACCACTTTCCTCCTTTTCTCATAACCCATTGCTGCTCTGTTCTTCTAACATGCTCTGTACTTTTATTATCAGCCCTCTTTCTGCACACGGGTGTGTTTTCAGAATGGAATGAGCGCCTGTAATTCTTTTTCTCTTTCTCTCTGCTTCTTCCCTATCACACCCTCTGTCTCTTCAATTCCCCGTGTTCCTTTTGTGTCCTTACGAACCAGGTAACGAGGCGCCTTCCTTCTTCGGGAATGTCTACTATCTTCGTGCTCTCGCAAACCTCCAGCAATCACAGCTTCTCTGAGTGAATAAGGTGATTTTCTTTTTCCTCCTCTTAATCACAGACCTTTTGCCTGCTTTGCTGCTTTCCCGTCGGTGTGTATCACCTTTTGATAAGAGTTGTGCGTCTCTCTCTCTCCCTCTCTGCTTGCCTCTTTCCCTTTTCTTTTAACACCATCGCTCCTTGCATATTCGCTGCATTTCAAAAGGCTCCTTTTAATTGCTGTTCCTTTCTTCAACCCCTTCGTTTCTCACCAAAGGTTTCCCAGTTTGTTCCATGCAGCCCAGCTGCCTTCGTAGCAAATGATGCTCTCTGAAGCTGAGAGATGAATCCGGACGTGGGGATGGTTTGGAAACTGAAAGCTGTGTATGTGTGTTGGGGATGGATGGGTGAGGAGACAACTTTAGGCCCAACATCCATTGCTTGGAAATAATTTGGAGGACAATAATGACCAGAAACCCCCAGCTATTATTGGAAATGTTGGTGGTTGTTACCCTCAAAAGGTACAGGTATACTTCAGTTAACAAAATAGGCGTGTTCCTGGGTATTATTTCTTTAACAGAAAATTTGGTAGCCGAGGCAGGAAAAAGCAGGGAAATAATAGTAATAGATTCCCACCCTGCAGAAAACAAGAAACGTTTTTGTTTAACAATATGCACGAGTGAATGGGAACAACCAGGTCAGGTAAGCCTTGCATAATTAAACAAAAACCTTTTCAGTCTTCTAGAGACCACTTGAACGCTTCTTCTAGAATGCACCCAAAGATGGCTTTTTCTTTCACCAGCCTCCACTTTTCTCACATTCTCCATTTTGGTGACCAAACTTAAGAGGACTGGGCTTCGTTAACATGCCTTGGTTAATTTGGTAAGGCTGGAGTATTTGCTGTCCCTTTTTCTTTTTTGTTCAGTCTTGCTGAGTAAGAAATTCTGGAGGCAGCTGCTGTTTACCTTGCCCTGTTGTAGGCTGACACACACAGCTACATTTGGCTAGAGCAGAATCCTGTTCTCTCCCAGCTGAAAATTTGTTTACTGCATATCTGTTGCTGCACCTTTCCAACCCTTCTTCAGGGCTGTTAAGGAGAAAAAAAACTAGCCAGAGAGAGGATGAGGAGGAAAAGGTGGGAGGGCTACTTGGATATAAAAAGCCTTTGTAAAAAGGAGTCAGAAGCTTTGTAAACTAAGGTACAGCTGTAATTTTTCCAAGCTCTGTTGCATCCATATGATGTGGCCAAAGGTATGTACCTCCTGGCTTGCCAAGAAAGCTTGAAAACAGTATTTTATGGATGCTAACTCTACTGGCCATGTTGTCCAAGGGATTCTGGAAGCCGTCTGAAAAGAGTAAATTTCCTAAGCTCTCAAAGGAGACAGTTCAAACCTTTGATGCTGCCTAAAGTTTCCTTTCTCATCTTCTCAGTGGTGCAGGTTACTGTACAGAAGGAAGAGGCCTACAGTTGCATAAGGGATAGTACTATTTTGTGAGGTCACATTTTAAAATCTTCCCTTCTGTGTGGGTGGGGTGGTAGAATCTTTGCAAATAGAAAGCCAACACAGCAATGGAGGGTTTGACCTCGATGTGTTAGTTCCCCTTCAGCATTCTGTAATAGAACATTCAGTGGCATTCACCACCACCCCGTTTTGCAATCTGAACTGGCACAGCCCCACCCCTTTAGCACTCTGCCATCATCATTTGCTGCACTATGATAAAGTGTTGCACACTTATAAATCAAGCAATAGGATATATTCACACATGGATCTGCTTGGAGACGCAGCTGTGATTCGCTTCTATTATGTAGTTCAGTGTTGTTCAACATACCCAGGACTTGAAAGGTAGGTTGTGGAACTCTGGAGACAGTGTCTTGAGGCTGCAGATAGTGTGCATTAGAGACTGTAGGACCTATGCTTTCAGTATCTGTTTAGAGGTGGTATTTCAGCTCTGGTTAGTACTTGGATGGGTGACCGCCAACGCACAATGACTGGGAGCCCAATAAAAATTTCCCCTGAGCTAACTTGAATCAACAGCATTTTGTCTTGGCACAGAATAAAGGTATACCCCGTCCTACCACCGTCTCAAAAAGAAGACCTCCTCTGCAAGTCAGTGGAATGCTTAATAACACTAATTAAATCTTCTTTTGGGTTACAACACTGAGAATCAACTTGCAAATTTGATAATAATTCTGTGAGTTCGAGTACAAAAGCTAAGTGGTTTCTTAAATTTAGTCATCTCAATCCCCAAGAAGATTAGAAAATGAAAGAAGGAAACTATTGGCTACACTACTTTTCTCCTCCTCATTCCCTCTTCATGGGGAGGAGTTTTGTTCTTGCCATGGGAATGGGAAGGAGCAAAAACCAGTATGCAGAAGAAACTGTTCTTTTGATTCTTGAATAAACAAATAAGCTCCTGCTATTTATATCAGGTCTGGCCAATCCAAATTCTTCAAAAATCTAACCAGTCACGGCAGCCAGCGTCACAGATTGCAGGTCATTTCTGTCCCCAAAGGGCAGTCTGAGGTCACCAGGCAGGTTCAAGTCCATAAATACTCATTTCTTCCAGGAGAGGGGGAAGGTTGTATTACCAAGGCAAGTATATGACTTCTGTAGTGGAGAATGGGCCAGTCTTCAAGCACCATCTAGGACCGTAGATCCCAACCTGTGGATTGTTACATTGGCCATGCTGGCTGATGCTTCTAGGAGCTGGAACCCAATGACATCTGGAGATCTCTGGTTGGGAACCACCAACTTGTGGATCTCTAGATTTTGTTTGGTTATAACTCCAATAATTATTTATCATTATCTATGTTGGCTAGGACTTCTGGACCATGGAAATCCAGCTTCTGGGTACCAAACGTTGGGAATCATCATTTATGTATCCCCAGATCTGTTTGGACTGGAACTCCCAGAATTCTTCAACACTGGCCCTACTGCCTGGGTCTTCTGGGAGTTGGCGGTCCAGCACCATCTGGAGACCCAAAGCTGAGAAACATTGATCTAGGATATACATGGTAAACTCTACTTCTGCTCATTTCTTCAAGCAGTAAACTCCGCCCATTTGATTATGATGTAGCAAAGAAATGCATAGTGGATGGGTCTCTTGTCAACATGTGGAGTGGACTATGCAAATCCTTGGCATGCATTCAATCTGGTCTCACCCACAAGGGCATGATTCTTGCACCGCTTGAAAACCAGTCCATGCTTCGTGTAACGGCAATGTTGTTTGTTTTAACTGTGCATTTTCCCGTCCTGTTTAGCTTCTTTTAAAGCAGTCCAGTTGTATTGCCTTGCCACCTCACTGCATAAACATTAAACGCATGCTCATGTGCTTTGTACTGTGTTTTGCCTTGCTAGTTGGAGAAAATAGTGCGCAGTAGGAAGGCGGCCAATTCAGCGGCGGCCAGACCATCGGTGCGACCTCTCCTTTTAAGAACCTTCTCAGACGAATCTAATGTATTGTAACAGGTATCCTGTTCTCAAGAATTAGGGCCCAGGAAGCTACGGATTAACCAAGTGATCCCTGAAATCAATTAATCTGTGATTCTTGTAATCTCAGCTCTTGCTGACAGCAACTGTCTTTGCCGAGCAGAACCAGGTACACCGCTTGCCGCACAATGTTGTGGGTTTGAAACAAGCAAACAAATTGAAGTGTCTCTCAACAGCAAGATGCCTAGAAGTGTATGCACTTTCTGTGGCCGGTTATCTCAAAAGATCCTAGAATAGCAGTGGGCAAAGTACAGCCCTAGACCACCCCGGGTCCCCAAGGCTGCTTTTGTGGCCACAACCCCACCAGGCTCTCTGGACTGCCCTTTTTCTTCCCCCCCAAAGGGTAAATTATCTCTTTGAGGAGCATCCAAGAGCATCAGTTAACTGTTTGAATAAGTTGCAGGGTCCCCCTGCTGTTTTTAATATGGAAAAAACAAAATCCTAAATTCCAACCACTTCCTATTTTGTTTGTTTGTTTCTGTGGTTTTCTTTGTTTTCTTTTTGGCAAACTGTGTCTCCTCTCTCCACGCCCAGAGTCCCAGAGGCAGAAATTTGGCCCCCAGACCCACGGCAGTTGCCCACCCTGTCCCAAGAGTGTCAGAGTTTTTGTTCTGATACAAAGTTTCATGGCCCTCTTGGTTAAGGTCTGGAGTTGCTTGGAAGTGGCTAAGTGTCTTCTTTTAAAAACTAGGAAGCTAAAGGCACTTGAGGTTCTTCACCTGTTTCTGCATGCTGCCCTGTCTTTTCGCTGTGCTGCAACTGGCTTCTTTCTTCCCCAGATCTGTGAAAGCCAAGATTTCCTGACCCCTCCCTGGCAAAAAGACCCCCAACTCTAAAAACATTGCATTCAGAATGGCTTCTGCAGGGCAGAGGTTGCAAATTGCTACCACACTTGGGGGAAAACATTGCTCAGAGTGGAATTTCCATTTCTTAACTTTGTTCCAGGCCTTTCATTATGACCCACGAGTCACTCACCACCTCACTGCAATTATTTTACACTGGATATTTGTGGCCACGGAAGTAGAAGTTGAACATGAGGGTTTCCATGTCGTGAGATGGTGGATCTGCTGCAGATCTTAATCCAGGCTCTAAAAGGGACACCCAAGATGCTAAATCTTATCCTCCGCCCCCAGTTCAGCATTTTGGATAGCTCCTTCAAAGCTTACATTTAAGTCAAGTTCTGGATTCACTGCCCCACCAAGACAGGAACCACCAGCTACCATTGTTAAGATTCCCAAAGGATTAAAGGACTTGGGCATCAGCCAGTCATACATCCTTCTTTTGAGGATATATTAAGAAAGTCTTGGGAAGTCTGCTCTTGGGAGCGGGGAGATTGGCCTGTGTTCCAACCGGGTTCCTCAATAGAGATTTCACAGTGGCCACAATAGAAATTACTTGTCCTATAATATTAACAGTGAATGGTCTATTAGGACCCCTGCTTGCTGAAGATGGAACATGCATTTTGGGGCAAGCAAAAGGGTGGTGCTACTAGCCAGAACCAGTTTTCTTCTCCCCCTACCCACACATGCATCTTCCAGCAGAGCCCCATATACATTTCAAAAATTTCCCAGACGGAGAAGTAGGTTCAGCTCATTTCCTCACAAATTTCCTAGCCCAGCATATGTTTCTCTGAGACAAATAATACAACCTGCAGCGACCACCAATAGACACTTCAGCACATTCCATTCTTTTTGATGGGATGGGACACTTTTTAATTAATTGTACCCACACAGGGCATTGATGAAGCCATGCTGATTTTTTTTTATAACTCCAGGAAAAGTTGGATTTTTAATAAGAAATTGGCTCTCTTTTATGCCCATGTATTTTGGAATTGCACCTGCAAAGCTTTAGCAACTTGATCGTTTGCTGCTGCTTCATTTGTCAGAATTAAACTTGCTGAATAGAAATGAACTTAAGTTGGTTTGGTTACCTGTTGATTTCCTGCAACATTGTGTACTTGTACGTCTGCAAGTACGTGTGGCCATATCATGTGTGTAGTGCATCTGTCGTCTTACAAATCATAGTTTGCTACATGTTTGATTTTTCAATGTGTGTTGAATTACCATATGTAGTTGCATGGGGAAAAAATGCCAAACCAGTAACATTCCAAGTCTGTAAAAAACTTCCTTTGTAGAGAGAAACAATCTGTTTCATGCACGTAATTACTAACTCTGTTAGTATTTAGAAATACTTGGCTGCATAATTAGTGAGTTCATTTGTACATGACAGGAGGCCATGCTTTGCACTAAACCATGGTTTGTTGCTTAAGCCATGAATTGCATAGTAAGATGATGAAACAAAGTTTAATGGTTGTTTTCCCCATCTTTGGTTTGTTTATTCTCCAGACCCTTTGCACCTGTTTCAGGGTGAGCAGCTTGGGGAAAGCAGGTGAGGAACAAGCTATGGGTGTGAGTTCCCAAGTTGAAGCAAACAGCAATTTGCAAACCCAGCTACAAACCATTTCTTCAGATGGTGGATAGCTGCTGATTAACAAATTGTGCCCTGTTAATAGAAAAAGGTTGACAAATCACAAGCCAGATTTTAGCAAATCACATCCCGGCTTGTCATGTGAACATGGAAACTATGTTTGGGGAGAGAAGAGCACATGACTGGCACCTCCTGGTTTTCTCTGTGTCCTTGTAATGTGTAAAATTTAAAATTTCCCTTCTGTTCCAACTGTCAGATGTGTTATATCTCCCAACGCAAGTGTCATTTTCTATTTCTATTTTGGCTACATAAGCCATCACACTCAGAGAATGAGTTCACGGTTAGTAGAAAGAATACTCAGTGTTTTCCACCATAGAACTCAGGTTGCTTACAATAAACAGGAGACAATATAGCACTGTCCCTGAATTAATCTAATAATAAATTGCATAAGGATCAGAAACAAACAATGCCCTACAACCATGGTGTACTCAAAGAAAGGAAAACTAAGTAGCTCTGCAGGGCAAACATTGCTGGGGCTGAAAAAGTCTTAATTTGTTGTCTCTTTGAATTATTTTGAAAGCCAGCCATGAAAAAGCATATTTGCCAGTAGCGCAGAAGCATGTCGGCTGAGCCGCTGTGTTTCATAGATCGGCACTTCTAAGTTACTCTATTGGCAACATGGAAGGTACAGCCTGGTACCTCATTGCTTTCCAGCCTCCAGGAAGTTTATTCATAATTTGGCAATTTTTGAAAAGGGATCCTTTAAATATTCCCTTCTTAAACCAGGCTGGGGGGACTTCATTCAGCCCAAAAGTTCTCAGGGGGCTGCATCCCAGTGTTGGGCAGGGCCAAAACCAAAAGGGAGGGTGCAAAATATCAGCGTATGGCTCTTGATGCTGATAACAAACCCTTAGGAAAGTCTTTGCAACCTTTTAGAATGGGACAAAAAACAAACAAACTGTATTAAAGCTAGGAAACTAGCAGGTGGCCAGATTGGGAACCCAAGAGGGGCAGATTTGGTCCCAAGGCTTGTGGTTCCCTACCTCTGTTCTTTAAAAAAAAAAAGAATCATATTTTAAACAATGGGTAATGCTAATGTTTTCTGCTTTCTTCCTGCAATCCCTGGAATGTATCAGCTTTTTGATGGTCTACAGTAGTCATTTTTACCCTAGAGGAATCCTTGAACTAATTATCAGGTTTTGGGGATCCGTTGCATAAAAATTATTATAAATGTCCGGCTCAGGAAAAAAAAATTGATCACAATCTCTTGGGGAACCCCTAGCAACTTCTCATAGAACCCTGAGGTCCCAAGGAACCCTGGTTGAGAAGCCCTTCTCTGAAAAACCCAATTCCCTTATACAAAAAAGAAAGGTGGTATTATGTGCAAAGCATGTGCTCTACCTGCTGAATTACAGTCCCTCTAAAAAGACTGTGGCACACCTTGAATATAGTCACCTATCGTATTCTGATCAATGGTCCATCCATCTCCCATACTTGGAAAAAAATGATTTTTTTTTAAAAAAAATGCTTATGAAGACTCAACCAAATTAATACTCCTGGGTTGGCATTTTTTTCCCCCAATTGGTCTTGCAGTCGCTTTGTGTGTCCTCTCCCCTACCGCGCAACTTGCAAATTCTCTGTCTTGATTTCTATTGTAAGTTGGGGCTCTCTTTCTCCTCCCCGCCATTCTGGTTGACAGGGGTAACTTGGCTAAATTTCTCTCCCCGGCTTCTGTTTCTATAGGCTGACTCCCTGGAGTTGCCAGTGCTGGTGTCCTACAAGCAGCTGGAGAACGGCTACACCTCCCCGGGGAAGGCAGAAGCCGCCGTGGCTGGTTTTTCTGAACATTGTCATCTCAGGATACTTCAGATGCAAAGATTATGAGCCCAGCATGTGGGCGTAAATGAACAGTGCTCCGCAAGACAAAAATAGAGAGAATCATGCCCACCAAAACAAAGGATGCAAGATTGTTCCTTATTTTTTTGTTTTGTTTTGTTTTAAAATCATAAATGGGCATTGGTTTGCTCTGAATTTTTAAAGAACAGGAGAAAAAAGTGGGAAAAGTGGCATTGTTTGCAGTTTCTCCCCCTCTTCCCGATGCAAATCTTATGAAAGCGAACTTGGTTTTGCCAGCGAGAGATTTTGGGACTCCAGAACAGAAGATGCGGCATCTTGTTTGGCCACGATTCATGTTCATCCAAGAAAAGTGAATAGCTACTCGTGGGCCTTTATTATTATTTTCTTTCTTTTCTTTTTTTCTTCTTTTTCTCAACCAAAGATAACAGCACAACTTTTATGTTCCACTTCCCACGGACTGCACCTGTAAGTCTTGCATACCATTCCGCGGCTCAGCCATATATTTGAACCAGGTTCTGTTGGCATTATATACCAAGAATGTGGACATTGAAAATATATGCCTTTTTCTTCCTCTTCATGCAACCAGACAGAAATACTCAGGAAGAGAAACAAATCAACAGACCTGTTCTTTCCTGTGGCATCCACTTTAATTGCAAACACTAAAGCTAATATGGTGGAAATGCTCTCTCTCCCTGTTTCAGCAGGGTGGCAGAGGCTAGAATCAAAGAGCTTGGCAAGATGCACAAAATTCTCACTTTATTTTTTTTTAAAAATGTTCTTTTCTGTGATTCTCTCCTGTCCCCTCAAACAAGCATCACACTGTCAAAATAAACATGCATTTGTTTTAAGGAATTGCAGAGAATTCTAGAAACTGACCTCGTGCAGCCAGGTTGAACGTATTTTCATCACGTCTGGATTTATAAATTTTAAGGGGGTGCCAGCTTGCTTGGGATACAGTTTGCCACATTCTTAGAAGGACTGGTTGCATTTGCAAGGCAAAGAGTGTATCCACACTGATAACATGTAACAGTACGATACTGCTTCGACTGCCATAGCTCCATCCTGCAGAATCCTGGGATTTGTAGTTTGGCAAGGAACTTAGAACTCTCTGCCTGAGAGCTGTACTTCTAGAATTTAGAGGAGTGGACTAGAGACCTTGAGGAAGAAGAATTTTACATTCTTCTGCAAACTGCAAATCCAAAAATTCTTTAGCAGGAAGCCACGACAGTTGGAGTGGTATCAGACTGCTGTAACTGTGCAGTGTAGACACCCTCTTAGTCAATGCAGTGATAGTTCTGTTCTCTGTCTTCCCATTCAAAACCTGTGGGCATCTGTTTGCTACTAGAGGAAGATTCATTGCTGTGGACTGGCAATTACCAAAGCTTCCTCAAGGGGACTGAGACAATAAGCTCCCACAACCTGGCATTACCATCCTTTCCGTTGCATGCACAAGAGAAAGGTGGGGGGGAGGATATGATGCTTTAAAACATGCATCATACTGGCTCCACCTCTTCCAAAGTGCAGCACGTTGTAGGAACTGCCTTAACTTTATATTTGGAAGATGTCCTTGTCAAATCTTTTTTTTTTTTTAATAATTTGCATGTGCAACAAATGCATGCTCTCAACTGTGCAGTTCTCTGGGAGGCCGTATGCACAGGCATTTGCCATGCCTCTGGTTGTCCTGTATAGGCATGAACATACAACATTTCCTTTGACGGTAAGTATTCTAGAAGGAACTATGGCGATTCCTTTATAGCTTTCACACGCTGCTTCCACCAGCACCTGAGCAGGAAATGCCACACATGTTGTATGCCACACATGTTTGAAGGTTTGTTTTTGGCAGCCGTTAGGAGCTGGAAATGCTATGGGGAGCCATTGTGTTGGACTTAGCTTCCAATGGGCATGTTTCACCAAAATGCTGCCAAAAGATTCCATCTCCATTTGCTCTGCGCTCATAATTAGAACCTTTTTCTCCCCTTCTTCCCTTTCTTTTTTTAAAAAAGAATAACATTAGTAAAAGGAGGACCTTCCAGGATGACTCCTTTTGTATGAAATCCATTTCTGTGAGCCCCAATGGGTGTTGGAAGAACATATGGCTGCCACGGACTCACATTCCAGAGCTTGGTAACAATTCCTTTTTTTTTTAGACTATGGCACCCATAATCCCCTATCCCTGCTGGTTGGGTGATGTTGGGAACTACAGTCCGAAAAGCAACTTTTCTGAACACTACATGTCTCCCTGGCATTGTCTTGTCCTGTCTGTATGTCTCTCGGTTTTGTCTCTGCATGCCCGGTAGACAAAATCTGCCTTCACAGCTTTCAGTTTCTTCTTTGCCATTGTTCATGGGCTGCTACACACAATGGGCATGGACAAGCGAAGTAGGCTGGTATCACACTGCACCATATTTTTAACTGTGTGTGAATAAAGTGAGGCACTGACAAAGAGAGCTTATGGTACAGCATCTAGGAACCCTCTCCAAGCACATCCTAGAAGACAGCAGGAAAATGACAGCCTCGGGTTGTGTTACATCATAATATAATCATAACATGATCATTCCCTTACCCATTTCCACTGGTATTTACATGATTTTTTTCCTCCTGTTACCACGAGTGTTGAAAGGTTTTGATTTTGATGTTGGAGGAATAGTAATACAAGACTAGGTAGCATCCAGTGACCTTCAGAAGAGAAAATAATCATACTCTTAACACTACCAAATACACCTGTAGTTTCTCTCTTGCATTTCTAAGGCACTTCCGCACAGTATAATTATAGCATTATATCTCCACTGTAAATGCTATAGCAACATCCTATAGAATCCTGTGATTTGTTGTTTGCTAAAGAGATAGTTAGTGTCTTTCCTCAAATTAAAAACCCTGGGGTTCCATGGGATGTTGCCATGACAATAAAAGTGGTATCATAGTGCTATAATTGTGTGTTGTTGGCCACATAAGCCTCCTCCTTAATGTTTATGATCTAGATTATGATTGTTTCCCTGCCAAGATGCTAAATCCAGTTTTAGCCTCAGTTTAACTCAGGTGCACCTAAAACCTAAGTTTTGAATGAATGAGTCTTTGCCTAGGTAGGGCATAGGCTGTGTTTAGCTCAAACCTACAAATTAATTGGCCCTGTTTGGATTGCAGCTCCCAGCATTCATCCTCATCGGCTGTGGTGACTACGGGTTGTTATAATTGCAGTTCAGGAGCATCTGGAAGGCTCACCAAGTCCCACACCTGGGGCCCTTTCAGATAACATGATTATAGCACCATAATTCCACTTTGCCTGTCCTGGCTGCATCCTATGGAATCCTGGAATTTGTAGTTTGGGGAGACACTAGAGTTCTCTGGCTTGGGATTGCAAGTATCCTTCCCTAAACTACAAATACCAGGATTCCATAGGATGGAACCATGGCAGTTAATGTGGAATCGCAGCATTGTAATTGTGTAGCTCCTGGTTTAGCCCAAAGTTTTTGCTGTGGTGTTTGTGTGGCTTGGGGTGGGGTTTTGGTTTTGTTTGGAGAGGTTTCTCATTCCAACTGAGCCCAGAGAAAACTTGGAATTCATTTTATATTCCCCAATTGCTTTTCCCAAAATATTTTAGTAAACTTGGAGGAAGAGTAACACATACTCACACACATACAGGTTCTGCAGATTTCTTGGTTTTGTAGCTTGTGGAGGGATGTAAAATTCTCCCTGCTTAAGGGTGCTAGCCTGTTCCTTTAAACTATAGGACTATAGCTCCCAAGTAGAGAATTCTAAGTACCTACTTGCTATATTTCTCCTTTAGCCAATAATCCTATAATCAATAATTTTGCATCAAATCATAGCATATATTTTTTTAAATTTCATCCCATTTTTGTCTGGCAAAAGCTTCCTTAAAAAAGAAAATTGCAGCTTGGAAACGTTCTTTGCTTGGACTAAAACTCCCCAAACCTCCCAGCCAGGGGTCATACAAGCTGGTGGGTTCTTGGAGTTGTGACCTCAAAAAGCAATTTTTCCAACTTTTGCTCAAAACAGCAAAATGAAACCAAGGCATCCCTCAATCCTTCTTGCCCATTGGGTCCCCCCCCCCAAGAAATGAAAGATAATTTTCCTGCAGCCCCCTTAAAATTAACAAGGTCTTTAGTCTGCTTGCCTGCAAATCTAGCAGATTGTGTCTGGGATTGGACGTACCACCGAAGACTGCAGATGGTGAGAAATTTTAATTTGGGGAGGGGTGTGAGTGCTGAGAGGACGCACCACAGTTAGAAAAAGAAACTGCTGAGCAAAAGTACTCTAAGCAGCACACACAACAGGTTACAATATGTTTCCCTCTTTCTTTCTTTTTTTAAATGGCAGGAGAAAAAAAACTTCTTTAGAAATGGAACAGCCCAGCAATTTTTTTATCCCGTGGTTCGCCCTTTGTGAAGACCACCAATGCTCAACCATAAAAATAGCTATTTTCCCTCTCCACTTCATCTTGCATTCATCGGTTCATCTCCCCTTTCTTTTCTTCAAAGCAATACCGTCATTGCCAGAGGGCTTACGTGCATTCAGTGACCTAGCGTCAGCAGCAAATGAAAAATTAATTTCAGCTTTGCATCTCTACCATGCCAAGCCCAAAGAGACTAGTGTCGATATTGTACAACTTTGCCTGACTTAAAAAAAAAAATAGCAGCAGGGCTTGTGAAACAAGTATGTATACATTTTGTAAATACAGAGGGAAAGTGGAGGAGGATGTAAATGATATACAGATTTTAAGACGCATTTTTCAGCTTCCTATGTAAACCAACGGGACCGCATTCTTTTTATCACTTCAATTGCAATTTTATACTTCCATGTTGCTTTATATAAAATGACAATGGAATGTGAATGTCAACTTTTATGAATGCAACTTACCCTTTGTTTTCATTACAGGAAAAACCTTTTTTTGTTGGTTTTGAGATAATCAATAAAACTTTGGTATGTTCTGATTAAGCTTTTGGTCAAATTGTTGTCTTAAACCATTTTGATCTTAGACCTAAGCGGGGCTGTGGGTTATAAGACGAACTGGAGTTTTCTCATTCAGAGGGTCACCATCCGTGTAGGTTGGTTTAAGGGCAGCTAACAACAAATAATAGTGGCCATTTCCACACTATACTATTATAGTGCCATTATTCCACTTTCAACCTCCTGTGGAATTCTGGGATTTGTAGTTTCCTGAGCCCAAAGACCTCTCTGGCTGGGAATTCTAAAGGCCACTCCCTAAACTGCAAAGCTCAGGATTCTATGCAATATTGCCATGGCAATCAAAATGGAATAATAAGGCTACAATAGTGTAGTATGATAAGGTCCTTGGTTTTCGCTGAACAGTTTTTTCTCACCGGAACACTGACCGTGCACTAGTACCGGAAGACCAAGATTAGTTTTCCTTGTTCAATGTGCTGCCCCTAATCAAAGTTTGAAAGTTTGCAGTACACAGATTACTTCTCTGAAAAAGAAAAAGGAGTAAAAAACCTCCCCCGTTTGGGTTTAAAAAGAGATTTCTTTCTGTCTTTTCTCTCTCTCTCTCGCTCAAAGGAATAAAGGCAGTGTCTTGCCTGTCAGATTTCTAAGCCTTTTGCATTTAAAAAAAGAAGCATAATTATACCACCCAAGAAAAATATCGGAGAGATCAACCTACGTGTCCTCCCCAATTGTGAACGCAGAAAAAAGAGTCTGTATGGAACATGAACAAAGCTATTAATCGGTATTTGCACTATGCCAGTGTTGGAGAACACTGCTGAATCTTTTGCATCTGTTTCCAATGTCAATGGTGCTGTAGGTGGAATGCCTTTGGACCCACAGAGCTCAGCAATGACCTCTTAAAAGGGTTGTTGTTAATTTTATATAGCTGCATCAAATTGTAGAGTTGGGCCATTTCTGCACTAGACTGTATATAGCACTATGATTCCACTTTCAACATCCTATAGAATCCTGGGGTTTGCAGTTTTGGCCCCTCCTGAAACTGCAAACCCCAGGATTCCATAGGATGTTGCAAGTGGAATCATAGCGCTATATACAGTCTAATGCAGAAATGGCTTTGGAGGAGACCACAAGGGCTGTCTAGTCCAGCCTCTGCCATGCAGGAATCTACCATGAAAGCACTCCCAACAGACAGCTGTCAAGTCTCTGTTTAAAAACCTCCAAAAAAAAGGAGACGCCGTAGCTTTCTGAAGCAGTGTATTCTACTTGCAAACCACTCTTACTGTCAGAAAGTTCTTCCTAATTTTAGATGGAATCTCTTGCCATTGTATGCATGCACGTATGTATGATGTATGAAGCCATTGCTCCATGTCGTAGTCTCTGAAGCAGCAGCAAAAAAGCTTGCTCC
The DNA here is from genome assembly GCA_948474755.1 of Ctenosaura bakeri. Lineage (NCBI taxonomy): Eukaryota > Metazoa > Chordata > Lepidosauria > Squamata > Iguanidae > Ctenosaura > Ctenosaura bakeri. The sequence continues at coordinate 225,194 of CAOLHI010002385.1, read as the reverse complement.
GTCCTCCATATGACATCCCTTCCAATATTTAAACATGGCTATCATGTTGCCTCTTAACCTTCTGTTCTCCAGGCTAAACATACCCAGCTCCTTAAGACACTCCTCATAGGGCTTCATGGTTTCCAGGCCTTCCACCATTTTGGTCACCCTCATCCAGACACGTTCCAGCTTGTCAGTGATGAGTGGGTCATGAGCCTTGGTCCAATGTGCATCCAGACACTGGCTTGGAAGGGCTGGAGGACAACAGGAGTGCCCAAAGGGTATCAGAAGTGCTTGCTGGTGCTCTCATAAGCATCTTCACAATTCAGTAACAGGGCTTTGTTGAACCTCTGGAACTTGGCTAAGGATTCATAAAGTTATGCACGGTTAATTGACCATAAGGATGAGGATGACGAAGGTTATTATTATTATTATTATTAACAGGCTTTTAAAACTGAGAGTTTTTAAAGAAAGTGCTTTGAAGAGGGTGCTGTTTATTGTCCTGTTTTTTAAAACTTTTTATTATTTCATGTTGATGACCTACTTTTTATTTTATTTTTTTTAATTTTAATAATTTTATTAATTTTCCAAAAAAGAAATAATAAATAAAAACAAATATGTACATCTTTTAGTAATACAACATATAGTGGTAATATCTTCTTACAACAATTTCACATATTTACAATATTTCTTCCTAGCTTTTTTTTTGTAAGAGCTAATAAATATTATTATTCGTTTAACCTTCTATTTGTCATCAACTACCTCTTATGTATTGATCCAGCATTCCATTTATCTTGTCAATTAATTGTATTCTTACATCTTTATGCTCCAAAATTAATCTAACTTTAGTTTTTAATTTACATTAGAAATATTTACTTTTATTATATTTAATATTGTTAATCACTGCTATGTTAGCGTTGATATTTTGTCTACATTGTATATCTTGAGCAGCATTGTACTTATGATCAATAAGACATCTTGAGTCTTGCTTTTGGGGGAAAGTTAAATAAATAATGGCAACAACAAGAGTTGTTGCTTAGTTATTCCTTGAGGACATTTGGGGTTAAATCTAATTGTTAGTTCCAGTTAGTTAATCCAGCTGTTCCCCCCTATTGCTGGAGGACAGGGGGACCCACAAACCCCATGGATTCACGGAGGGCCCCTTCACACTTCGCCAAGGGCTCCAGGCTGTGGTCCTCTGGATGCTTTGCACTTTAGCGCTTACACGCCTCGGTCAGCTTGGCCAACAGTCAGGAATTCTGGGAGGACGAGACTTGGGGAAACCTCTACACCACCGATTTCCAGCGCTATGAGTCTGCTTCAACTACCATGGTCCCATCCTATGGAATCCTGGGATTTGTCATCTGGGAAGGCTGGAGCAAGTCCAGAGGAGGGCGACCAAAATGGTGAGAGGCCTGGAAGCCATGCCCTATGAGGATAGACTTAGAGAGCTGGGTATCTTTAGTCTGCAGAAGAGAAGGTTAAGAGGGGACTTGATAGCCATGTTTAAATATTTGAAGGGATGCCATGTAGAGGGAGAGGGCTTGTTTTCTGCTGCTCCAGAGACCAGGACAAGGAGCAATGGATTCAAGCTGCAGGAAAGGAGATTCCACCTGAACCTCAGGAAGAACTTCCTGACGGTCAGAGCTGTCCAGCAGTGGAATCTGTTGCTGCGTCCATGGAGTGTGGTGGAGTCTTCTCCTTCCTTGGAGGTTTTTAAGGAGAGGCTTGATGGCCATCTGTCGGAGTGCTTTGAGGGTGTTCCTGCATGGCAGGGGGTTGGACTGGATGGCCCCTGGGTTCTCTTCCAACTCTACATTTCTATGATTCTAAGGCACAAGGCTTGCTGGCTGGGAATTTTAAAGGTCCTTCCCTAAAGTGCGTATCCCAGGACTCCATAGGACGACGCTACGGCAGTGAAAGCAGAATCCTAGCGCTTTAACTGCGTCGTGTGGGCGCGCCCAGAAAGAAGCAAGCACCCCTCCAGGAATGGGTCGAGGGGGAGTGAGATCCTTTTTGCCCCCTGCCTCAGACCACCGCCACCACATCTCTCCACCCCTTCCTTGGCTTCTTAGCAAAGCGCCCAAAAATGCCTGAAAAAGAAATGCAGCGAAAAAGAAGGGTCCCTTTCCGACGTGACGCCGGGCGCGCGTAAAGGGATTTCCCTCCCTCCTTTCCGCGCCGCCCGAGGGCTGCTTTCCCCCAGTTCCTTCCAGCCCTCTTTTCCCCAGGCAACCTCCGGGCGTACCCTGGCGTGGCAGCGCGCTGCCAATCACGCGTCTTGGGCGTCACGTCTGAAAGGGCCCCTGCCGGGCGGCGAGAGACGAGGCGTGCCATCCCCGCCCGTGCGCCCTCTCCATCCGCCAGCCGGCTCGTGCGCCCTGGCTGGTGGACGAGCCTGAGAGCTGGGAAAGGGGCGAAATCCAGCGAGGCGAGCCGGCCAGCCCTCCTCCGAAGAGGGAGGGACCTCGGGCCGGGATCGCTCCCGACCCAGGCGCTCTGGCTCCGGGAGGAGGATGGAGACAAGCGCCCTGGACGTCTCCGCCGCCTCCTCCGGCCAGGCGTAGCGCGCCACCCTGCCGCCGCCGCCTCCCGCCCGCCCCGGGATGGCCCTCGCCGGCCCCTGGCCGGAGCTGCGCCCGCTGCTGACCCGGATCTCGGAGGCGGAGATGGAGCTCTACTACCGGCTCCTGCGCGCCGCAGCCCGGGCCGAGTCCTTGGCCGCCGCCGCCGGTGAGTCTCCCGGGCAGCCCTCGCCGCCTCCCGCGCTGCGCTTTGGGGAAGGGCCGCTGCAATGCAGCCCCGGGCACCGGAGGAGGAGGAGGAGGGAGGCCATTCCCAGGGTCTTTTTTTAATTGGGGGGCAAAGCATCTCCCTCTCTTCTCTTTGCGCCCCCATCTCTTGTCCCCCACTTGCGACTTTCCTCGTTCCAAGGCCGAGAAGCCGCGCCGGGGCGAAGTGGGAACGGGGCAGGGGAGGACCATGCAGGGTGGGGAAGGAGAAGGCTTCGTTTGGGTGGTAACGCAGCAGCCCCCCACCCCCATTTTAAGCCAGGCTGCCTTTTCCAGCCCGCAAACATCACGACACTCCCACTGTTCGGTGGAGAGGTTGCCAACTGACCGAGGGAAACAGAGGTGCCTGGCTGGGCTTGTGTCAAGGAGGAGATTTTGGGGAGGCGGGCGAGTCGAGGGGTCTTCTCTGGATGGAGAGAATCGGGATTTGTTTTTCTTCTTGGTGCTCTTGGAGCCTGGAGGCTGGGTAAAGCAGGGGAGCAGGGGTCGAAAGGGAAGTTGGCAGTGTTGAAGGTTTGCATTGGCTCTTGTTTCTAAGGAAGGTCCACCAGTGCTGTGGGGTGGGAGTTTGGAGGGGGGGCCCTTTTCCACCTGTTGGCCTTGTGGGGGCTGGGGGCTTACAGTGGGTGGTGGATCAGTTGGGGGTTTCATTTCAACAATTAAAGGAACTATCCAAGGGGCTAAACCCTGCTCCCTGAAATGATGCAGCAGCTCAGGCCACTCCTGAAAGTTCAGACGGAAACCCAGAACAGATGCGCCATCCCACCCATACAGAGGGTACTAGTTGCCACTGGGTTCCCCCACCCTTTCTAGCTGCTCCTGTCCTCCTGTGAAGCAAATCGTCATGGCCAGACAGGTTTTGCAAAAGCAAAACTTCAGAGTTTCTGCTTCAGGAAGAAGTCTAAAACGAGTGCCACCTTTTAAGTAGGGGAGCTGTGGAGGCGGACTGGGTAGATCCACAGTTGTTTTTCAGAGGGAGGGGAGATTCAAACCCTGGTCTCTAGAGTCCCAGACGAATACTGAGACCACTACACCACGCTGCTTCTCCTAACCCAGAGTGGACCCATCTTTTTTCTAGTCCTCACGGACCCAGAGGCCATGGTTGGCAAATTCTTTGGATTTCAAAGAAGTTGGACTTTGTCCAGGAGCGAACGTGGTGTAGTGATTTAAGGATTATACTAGGACTATAGAGATCAGGGTTCAGATCCCTCCTTGGCCATGGAAATGTGTTCAGATCCCTCCTTGGCCATGGAAATGTACTGGATGACCTTGGGCCAGACACACTTTCTCAGTCTCAGAGAAAGGCAAAGGCAAACCCCTTATGAAGAATGCTTGACAAGGAAATCCTGTGATGGGTTTGCCCATGAGTCAGATTTCCATGATTTCCAACACATTATTTCTATGTTCTTCTCTTAATCACATGTGCTTCCACAACACCCACCTGTTCCTTCATTTGCCTCTCTGCTCTCTTCCTTTCTGCCATCTCCAAACCCCGAATAAACACTGCTAACTTGCAGTCATGAGAGCCTTGAGCTATTGGACGATGACTCTACAGATCAGGGTTCATATCTTCGCTTGACTCATGTAGAAAGATAGCACCACATGGTTAGAATAGTTCTTCTTGACACTCTGCTTTTCTGTCTGCAGGGAGTTGTTTTGCAATGGGGATAATTTTACTACAGGATGTTCCGACGTGTTCTAGTTCAGATCGAGGTGGACCACTTCAGCTGCTGCTTGTGAAAACTTGGCTTTGGGAGAAGATTCTGTACTAAATGTAATTGCCGCACTAGACTGTTAATAGCGCTATGATTCCACTTGAAACATCCTATGGAATCCTGGGGTTTGCAGTTTCGGGAGGGGCTGGCCAGGATTCCATAGGATGTTTCAAGTGGATTCATAGCGCTATTAACAGTCTAGTGTGGAAATGGCCATAGTTGAGGCCTTCTGACCCAAACAATTTTAAGAATTATTTTATGCACTGGAAAGAATGTAGGGAGGCTGGGAGGGAGCATATTGATAGTGGCAGCCATGGTTTCCATTTTAGTGGGATGGGCAATGTTCTCTGGGATTTAGTCCAAGCATTAGAGATGTTATCTTTTTTTAAAAGCAAAAACCTAAAACTTCTGCTATTGCAAGACTATGGCCATTTCCACACTACACTGTTGTAGTGCTATTATTCCACTTTCAACATCCTGTGGAATTCTGGGGCTTGTAGTTCACTGAAGCCAAAGAGCTCTCTGGCTGAGAGTTCTAAATGTCTCTCCCTCAAGTGCAAACCCCAGGATTCCATAGGAGGTTGGAAGTAGAATAATAGCAGTATAACAACACAGTGTGGAAATGGCTCTAGTTTACGGATCGGTTCAGCACCTTGGACAGCTCCTTTAAATTTTGGAAATAAAAAGAGAAGTAGATCACCAACCCACTGACATGGAAGCCACCAGCTATCCCTGTATTTTAGTCCAGTATCAATCTCTCCCCCACCCTACGTCATGTGTTAAAAGTTCTCCTTGGTCACTTGTGTTATGAGATTTTCAAACTAGCAACCAAGGACAGCCAAAATTCATGGCATACATGTTTGACAGTCAGGAACTAACTAGTCACAAGTTTGTGTTCTGCCCAAATACCAAATGGAAGTATTGATTTCAGTTAACTTATCCATGTATTTTTCTGTAAAATTAACATGTGGGAAACCTTCATAAATTTCATCGTAGAGTTTGGCCCTCCAGGTGCTTTGCACTTCAGCTTCCAGAGACACCCGAGCCAGCCAACAGTCAGGTATTCCTGGAGGACTAAAATTTGGGAACTACGACACCACTGGCTTCCAGCACTGTGACTCCTAGGGAATCCGGGGATTTATAGTCTGAGAAGGCACAAAGCTTTCTGGCTGAGAATTCTAAATGTCCCTCCCTGAACTGTGTATCCCAGGATTCCAAGGATCCTTGCAATTTAATTGTGTAGTGTGAAAGGCCTCAGAGAGAAGCAGGCATAAGTTCCGGAAAGGTTGAGGGTGTGTGTAGTCTTTTTGTCCTCTGTTTTGGACCACCACCACATCTCCCTGGCTCTCCCTTTGCTTGCTAGCAAAGCGATCAAGAATTCCCAGAAAATAAATGAAATGAAAAAGAAGAGGCCACTCCAGAGGTCATGCTGGAATTTCTCTCCCCCATTTTTGTATCGCTCAAGGGCAGCTTCACCCTTTCATACCAGACTTCCTTTCTGTCTTTATGGAAGGTCCCCAACTAAAAATATGGGAATATTTTTTGGGGGGCATCTCATTCAGCTACTAGAAAAGGAAAAGCTTACCAGTCCTCAAACAAGAGATTTTCTTTATAATAAGGGACACCTGCCAGCATGATAGAGAACCCATGTTGTGGTTTGCACATTGGAGTATGATTCTGGGGACCAGAGCTCAAATCCTCACTTAGCCATAGACCTCAGGCAAGTTACACTCTCTCCGCCTCAGAGGAATCATAGAATCATAGAAATGTAGAGTTGGAAGAGACCCCAGGGGCCATCCAGTCCAACCCCCTGCCATACAAGAACACACCCTCAAAGCACTCCCGACAGATGGCCATCCAGCCTCCGCTTAAAAACCTCCAAAGAAGAAGGTGACTCCACCACACTCCATAGAGGCAGCAGATTCCACTGCCGGACAGCCCTGACTGTCAGGAAGTTCTTCCTGAGATTCAGGTGGAATCTCCTTTCCTGCAGCTTGAATCCATTGCTCCTTGTCCTGGTCTCTGGAGCAGCAGAAAACCAGCCCTCTACATGGCATCCCTTCAAATATCCAACAACAACCCTCCCACAAACTAATTGTGATAGGTTTGCTTTAGGATTGTGTTAGCTGGAAATGACTTGAAAGCACACACCACAACCACAAGCTAGCCCAATAAGGAAAAAACCTTCCAGCCCTCAAATAAGGGACACAATTTATAAATAAGGGAGATCAGGTCACCCACACCCCTGTTATATTACTTCAGTACGTGAGATATTTGGAATATTCAGACCTACCATCCAAATATGCTTATGATAATAAGACAAAATTAATTCTTAATGGCTGCCTCTAGAGTTTTGCTTTGCAAATAAGAATAAGAATGCTCTTCTTGAAAATGTGGTAATGTTCCTTTGTAGACTTTACCTCCCACAAGGCTGGTTGGAATTCTGGGAGGTGTAATCCATCTTTCCAAAAGGAACTTTCTTGTTGTGTTTCTACATCCATCACGTATTGTCTCCTAATTGTTGACTAAAAGGGAAACCGATGTAGTGGTTGCTGTTTAGTTTGCAACGGTAGGGCCAACTCGAATGCGGTCTTTGTGGTTGTGACACCTTGATTGTGGAATGCCCCCATTTTGGGGAAATGTTTTTTTTACACATATGGTGAGATAATTTATTTTCTTGAGCTTTTAATTGATAATAATACGACCTTATAACACTGCACTGGCTTAGCAGGATGTTCCACTTTAACTGCCGTGGCAATATCATGCACAATTCTGGGATTTGTAGTTTGATGAGGCCCAAGAGCTCTCTGGCTGAGAGTTCAGAAGTCTCATCCCTAAATTGCAATGCCCAGGATTTCATCCCAGGCTTATTTAAGGGTGGAATATAGTGCTATAGCTACGTATTGTGATATGCAGCTTACATTATGTTCTTGCTGCTTTTAATTTTTGGAATTTTTATAGCCGTTACTTTGTGTCTTGGTTGATCTTTAAAAACGATCGTCCTTTAATGGTTCCACTTTCCTGTTGGCTTCCCAAGGACTTTTATGCCTGTTATTTTGTGGTGTTGTGGACCTTTTAATCTGTAGTTTTTTGGAAGTTTGAAATCCCTGTTTTAATCACAGTGTGTCACTTGGAAAGCTGAAAGTAAGAGAGGTTGGAAGGATTTAATTCATATCTGTTAAACTAACAACAATTCTCAGTGGCTTGGTTGTAGGATCCTGGGATTTGTCATTCAAAAAAGCCTCTTTCCCAAAACGTAACCTGCCAGGTTGGCTGCTGTAAACCAAAATTAGATGGCCCCATACAGAAATGCAACCCATTGTAAACACTGTTGTAACCGTCCTTCTGTTTCCACCTTTCAAATTCTCCTCCCACTCAGCAGATTGTGAATTTATGCTCCGATTTTTCTCCCTTGCTCCCCCTGCTTTACACATTCTTTTACTCGAAGCTCACAGATGCACATCCCATTAAAAATAGATACCTCAGATGCTCTTTCAGAGCATTCAGAATATAGGACAACCGTATCCCAAAAGGGTCTTTGATGCTTTTAAGGGCACTTTCCTCTTCCTTTTCTGGATAATGAACAGCCATTGGAAGGAGAAAGAGAGAGATGGACAGAGCAAAGCAGCCCATGGAATGTCCTACATATGTGTCACATTAGCAACAACCATAATTTCCCTTGTCCTGATTGCTTACAGTGATTTTTTTTTAAGGGGGGACAGCAGGCATGCATGGATGGAAGATAATTTGAAGTGTAATTGGGAGGTAATGGGGGAGAGATTGCATTTCTTGGTCCTTGTTTGCTTGCTTCATAGCTTACCTATGCCATGAAAAACAACTATCAGTATACTCATTGGAGCATGCAATTGCTACATAAAATAGAATAAAATAAAATAAAAATAAAATTCTGACCTACCTGATCTAGCAGCTAAGGTGAAAATAAAATTTAAAATAATGAGGAGAAACTAGAGCTTGGAAAATTTCGAAAAGCATCCCAGGGTGATTCTGGGAGCTGTACTCCAAACAAAGTAACTTTTCTCATCCCTCAGCTCTCACAGTAGAACAGAAAATAACATTGGGGCAATTAATTGGTGTTTTTTTTCCTTTTTTTTTTTGCCTGAAATTCTGCTCCTAAAATCAATGCTAAACAATATAATAGGCTGAACTCGCTAGCAGGAAGCTGTTAGTTAATATTGTAGGGGACCTTTTCTGCATGCAAGACAATGGTCTAAACAGACAAGCAGGAAACTGTTAGTTAAAATTGTAAATGATCTTTGCCGCATGAGACTGGTTTCAGCCTTTTAAACCAAAGTAGAAGCTCATCTTTCCCACTAATGAAAATCTCGTTTGACTCACTGTAATTAAGAACCCGACTCCTTCAGGCTGGAAAAAAAAAAACCCATAAGAGAATTAATGGAATGGGGGAGATATAATTACAGATCTTATTTTGTAGCCCAAAGCCACAAATGTAATAAAGCTTCAGTAGCAGATAACTTTCTGCTGTTTTGGGACCGGCCTCCAGTTTTAAAACTGAGGATGTTTTAAGGACCATGACTCAGGAACCTTGTCTCTTCTGAATGTTTTTGCAGAGCAATATTATGCACTGTTTCTAGTAGTTGAGCCCAGAATGGAAATCAAGGGCTCTGAATTTGTTGCTCAAAACTTAGACCATTTCCACACTGGTGTAGCACTATGATTCCACTTTCAACATCCTATGAAATCCTGGGGTTTGCAGTTTAGGGGGGCAGCCCCTTCCCCGCAGTCATCGACTCCCAGGCTATGGAGTTCTGATTTTTGGCAACTCTTTGTAATGACCTGGACATGTTTGATGTGATGTTTCCTCTTCAGATATGAATGTTAGTCATGTAGATGTATGAGGAAAAGAGTTCTGGCATAGGACTTCTGTGCAAAAATTCTGCTTTTTGTGTAAAAACTGTGCTTTTCATGCAAAAACCCCCACCTTTTTAGAAATAATATGTTTTTAGTGCAAAAAATCATTTTTGGTGCAAAAATCATGTTCTCACACAAAACAAATACTCATATTTCCCTGCAGAACAATTTTGCAAAGATCTTGGCTGTATAAATGCCAGCAGAAAATTGCACAGAAATATTTTTCTTCCCCAGTATTGAAAATTATTTGTCTTTGCGTGCATGCAAGGACAAAATAGTCAAAGATTTGCACCTCTGTAAAGGTAGGCATTTTTTTCTTGCCACCCCCCGGCATAGGCAAGCAAGTTGTGAGTAAAATGCTGGCATCTCCTTCAATCTCTGCCAGTTCTGGGTTTCGACAGCAGCGTCTCAGCCCTTTGACAAAGCCTTCCACTGTTCCTTTTATAAACCAAACACAACTGGCATTGTGTTCTGCAGAGAGCAATTGATTCCTATCAAGGAGAGTAATGAGTTTTTCAGTCAGCTGGACAGGTGTGTTGTGGGCCTGCTGTTTGCAGATGGCGTGGGCCATCCGGACCAGAAGGGAAAAAGGGAGAAGCCGGCAGGCAGCGTGGAACCAGCCCTCCCTTCTTAAAAGGCAATTAATTAAGGCATGCACCATATCTCTGACTCAAGTATTTGGCTAACTCTGCAATGTACTCCTTTCCAAAGAAAATGTCAAGTTTCTAGCCCTCAAAAAAAAATTGGCCCTCAGTTCTTTATGGGAGGTGGATGGCCTGAAAGGAGCAGAGAGCTTCGCTGGGCTCCAAAAAACACCTACCCCCATAGGACTATCTGAAGCTTCCTGACCCATAGCACCTTCAAAACAATTGGAGTGTAGCAGAAATCACCCACAAATTGGTATACTGGCATTCCTTTGGACCTCCAGGTTTAACGGATGCCTCAGGAACACCCCAAGTTTCATCCAGGTTACAGAAAAAGACATCCAAACATAGATGAAAATGGAAATTAGTTCTGTTTGGTCAGTTTTCAGTGAGGTGCAGCTTGCCGTGGAACCCCAGGAGGCAAAAAATGACTGAGGGAAGAAAGCCCTTGAGGGGATCTTGAGTTGTGGAATCCTCCAGTTGTGGAACGGAGAAGCCAGAGAGAAAGCTAGACTGAAAAACATGCAACTGAACGGCGGTGTGGCTCACTCATATCACTTCATGTTGTTTTCTTTCCTAGAGTCGGCACTCCCAACCCGTGCAAGGGACATTGCTGATGACTTGATGAAAGAGTTTGCCTTTCTTTCCGGTGAGTACGGTCCTGTGTGTTTGTTCTCTTCTGCAGTTTCCCATACATTTATTTCAAAGCGGGGAGGCTGGGAATGGAAGGTGGTGAGGAACCAGACGGCAACTGCCACGTCCCTTCCTTCCCGCCAAAGACAAAATCAGCCAGAGATTTGCATAACCTTTGCATGTGCTGGTGTATATTTATAGATGCCTGATTTAAATTAAGGTGATTAAACACAAACACATGTGATTGCATTCTAGTGGAGGGAAGCCATAACCAGGTGCCCATGGGTGGAATCCTATTCAGTGGTATCTGCATACATAAGTCTGACTTATATACATGTAGTTCACTTTTTGGATGACACTGACATTATTCTCTAGTCCTTTGTGCTCCATCCAAAACCTCTCAGCCAGCAGCTGTGAAACTGTTGCTGGTGCTTACTGGTGAAGAGGGGACGGAAGGAGGAGATAGTTCAAAGAATGAGGATGCAGGGGGCCTGGGCTCTAAGGGGAAGTAAAAGAGGGTTGTTGTTTTGTACTGTTTTGAGTGCACCTTTGTATCTCTTCTCCACCAAGCCAAGACCAGCTGCTTCTTCGTCAGCCAAATTGCCTGCCTCCTCTGCCCACCCACTCTGCCACTCTGCTGGTCTCCAGAGTCATAGGCCATTTCCGCACTAGAGTGTTATAGCGCTATTATTCCACTTTCAACATCCTTTGGAATCGGGGGTTTGCAGTTTCGGGACAGGACAGGCGGCCCCTCCCGAAACTGCAAACCCCGGATTCCAAAGGATGTTGAAAGTGGAATAATAGCGCTATAACACTCTAGTGCGGAAATGGCTATAGTCCAGTGCTCAAATCACTACACCATTCTGGCTCTCTCCAACAGTTCTTACAGTCAACAAGTTCTTCCTAACGTTTAGGTGGAATCTCTTTTCCTGCCATTCGAAACCATTGGTGCATGTTCTAGTCTTTGGAGCAGCAGACGACAAGCTCACTCCAACTTCTCCATGGTGTCCCTTAAGATATTTAAGGATTGTTGCCATGTTTCAGTTTTCTCTTCCCCAAGCTAAACACATGCAACTCCCTAAATTGTTCGTTATAAGGCTTGGTTTCCAGACCTTTGATCATCTTGGTTGCCCTTCTCTGGATGCGTTCGCGCTCACCAATACCCTTATTGAACTGTGGTCTCAGCACCCAACAGTGAGGAAGTCAGTGGCGTGCATGGATGGAGAGTTAGTTATTGTTTGCAGGGCCATGTGTTGCACTGTTCTCTCCTGCTGCTCTGTACAATTTTTCTCTCTTTTCCTCCTTTGTTCCACCTAGGGGGACGAGGAAAAGACAACGGCTGGATCATAACCTTTCCTGAAAACTCCCATTTCAACAGAATGCCTGAAGAAGTTGTGACCAAAGTGTTAACATACTTAACTCGCATCCCAAGGTACAGTTCTTGCCTTAGGGTTTAGGCTGAGTGAGTACTGAGGCAGCCAAAAAAGCCAACATGATTCTTGATTGCATCAATAGGAATATGGTGTCTAGACTGAGGGAGGTAACGATACCACTCTATTCTGCATTGGTTAGGCCTCATCTGGAATAATCCATTTCTGGGCACCTCATTTCAAGAAGGATGTCAACAAGCTGGAACGGTCCAGAGGAGGGCGACCAAATTGGTGGAGGGTCTGGAAGCCATGAAGCCCTATGAGGAATGGCTTAGGAGCTGAGTATGTTTAGTCTGCAGAAGAGAAGGTTAAGGGGGGACATGATAGCTATGTTTAAATATTTGAAGGGATGTCATGTCGAGGAGGGACCAGGCTTGTTTTCCACTGCTCCAGAGACTAGGATAAGGAGCAATGGATTCAAACTATGCAAAAAGAGATTCCACCTGAACCTCAGGAAGAACTTCTTGATGGTCAGAGCTGTCCAGCAGTGGAATGAGCTGCCTCAATGGAGTGTGATGGAGTCTCCTCCTCTGGAGGTTTTTAAGCAGAGGCTGGATGTCCATCTGTTGGGAGTGCTTTTAGGTGGGTTCCTGCATGGCAGGGGGTTGGATTGGATGGTCCCTGGGGTCTCTTCCAGCTCTATGATTCTATGAGATGTTGCATGAGTGCAGCACTCTGCCAAATGGGTGATGAGAATGGCTAATGTTATATAGAAGGCCGGCAGTGTGGCTCATCTCAGGGGTTAGTTACAAGTTATGGCTCATGGATGCTTTTCTCAGTTCTTATCCATACTTTGGTTTTATGGCAAGGACAGTATCTCAGCCACACCTGCCTCACAAGATTGTAGGGAAGATTAATGCATTTGTTCTAATGGAATGGGTTTATAATTTGATATGAATATAATTTAAATGAATTTAATTAACATTAATTAAAAATAAAAATGAATATAATTTAATTACATTTTACCCATAACGTTTTATACATTTTACTCATTACATTTTACTAATAACATTTTATACATTTTTATTTATGATTTTATCAGTGCTTTAACTCAGTTTTGACTTTTATAAGCTTCCTTGAGCCCTAGTTTTGGGGAAAAGAAGAGTTATTGTTATTATTAGTAGTAGTATTAGCATTAGTAGTATTAGGGCTGGAAGATCCATGGGGGAATCCAAATGAGCACTGATGTACATTGCGCACCGATGTGCACTCTGCAGTGATGTGCACTGTGCCCCTGTGCTCCCCCTTTGGGGGAAGCCAAAGACAAAGCTAGGATGGGGAAAGAAAGCAGAACTGGAAGAAGTTACTTTTTGGTGTTTATAACTCCCAGAATCTCCCAGCCAGAGTGGCCACTGGCGTAATGTTATGTATATCTAGAAAAGATACCCTCTGTCTGAATTTATGCATACCAATAATGCTTGCGTAGCGTTCTGAGAGGCACCAAAGATGAATCGTAGAGTCATAGAATCATAAAGTTGGAAGAGACCCCCCCCCAAAGGAAGGGCCATTGAGTCAACCCACGCAGGAAAACACAGTCAAAGCACTCCCAACAGATGGACATCCAGCTTCTCTTTAAAAACCCTGTAAAGAAGGGGACTGCACTACACTCCCAGGGAGCAATATATTCCACTGTTGAACTGCCCTTACTATTAGGAAGTTCTTCCTGATGTTTAGGTGGAATCTCTTTTCTTGTATTTCGAACCCATTGCTCCGTGTCCTAGTCTCTGGAGCAGCAGAAAATAGGATTGGCCCATCCTCCCTAAGGCATCCCTTCAAATATTTAAACATGCATAATGGGATGTGTAACAGGACACCAACAAGAGTGCCCAGTGCCCATAGCATTGGTGTATGATGAGCACAGGGGCACAGTGCACATCACTGCAGAGTGCACATCCGTGTGCAACGTGCATCAGTGCTCATTCTTCGTTGATGTACATCAGGCACCAATGCACACTGGGCGCTTTGGCAGCTCTGCTACATAATAACATGAACAGAAGCTCCTTACCAGAGGCAGATGTCACGCAACGGTGCAGTTCTAATTCTTGCAGATGTTAAGTCCACTTATGAAGACGAAAGGCACCAACAGGACTCCGGCATAATTATTTAACACATGTGAATCCCAACTGAGCCTAACTAACTCTAAGGCCCTTTCCGCACTCGAGTGTTATAGCGCTCTGATTCCACTTTCAACATCCTATGGAATCCTGGGGTTTGCCAGTTGGCCCCTCCCGAAACTACAAACCCCAGGATTCCATAGGATGTTGAAAGTGGAATCAGAGCACTATAACACTTGAGTGCGGAAAGGGCCTAAGTCACACCTTTATCTCCTATTCCTAACCAATACACACAACAGCCTTTTTACTATCCTATCCAAATTTTCAGCCAATTGTCATCCTCTCACCCCTTCCCAACAGATCACTTACCTGATGACATCCAATATATGACCATACTTTACCTTAATTTCTCTAATTAACAGAGCAACACATCCCCCAAAGCCCATAATGTCACAGCAATGGGAGGAATCCTTTCCTAGCTTTGAAAGGACCTTGAATTGGGAAAGGACAGAAACCCCCTTGCTGTGTCCACTGGTATCCAGAAACTAAACAAAGGGCTTGCAGGACTTTTGGTAACGGAAGCTGAGATTTTCCCCGTGTCTACTTTGTTGTACGTGAACTTGTTTGTTTTCAAAGCTCACACACCCATCCAGGCGGTACAAATAAGAAGTGTGCATTTTGCTTCTTGGTTTCATTTGCAAATCTGTTTGCTCTCTGACTAATAATGAAAAGGAAACAGTGGCTTGTTTAACTCACCTGTGTGTACAGCTGAAACACCACGCGGCCAGGAAAATATGAGTATCCAAATTACCCTGAGGGAAAGGGGAAGCAAAGGTAGCCAGCAAAATAACGGCGATTAAATTAAAGAAACATCTTACTCAGCCTAACAGGTAGACTGTGCATCAGAGGCAGAAATGAATAGCTCAGAACGGTATAGTTGGTGCTCCACATTTGCAGGTTTGACTTTCGCAGAGTTGATTATTTGTGAGTTTCTCCAACCCCTGTCCGCTCCAACTCAGGTGTTTCTTGGCTCCGATCAGACTGTGCAGCCCTTTGAAAAGACACCTATGGTCCTCCTCCTCCTCTGCTAGCAGCTGCCCACCAGCTAAGGACGGGATAGGATAGCCTGATTTCTTAGCACCACAAACCTTCTCCTGATGCTCCCCAACACTCAAGAAAGGAGGCAGGCAAGAGAGAGGAAGTATAAGGCCATCATGCTAACCCACTCCCTTTTCTTCTCCTTTCCCTGATCTGGTTTGGACCCCCAGAGAGCTCTCTCTTCCCACCATGTCTTGGCTCCCTTCCCACAGACACACACACACCTATACTTTGATAGTTGTGATTTTTCCACTTTTGCGGGGGTCTTGTGCCAACTCAGACTCGGAAACTGCAGCTAGGGCCAAATGCAGCAGCTGGAACTGCTGAGCAGTGTGTTCTGCAAGAACCATATAACATCACTTTCATGGGCTGCCAATATCTGTCTGGAGTGAATTCGAGGTGCTGGTGATGCAATTTGAAGTTCTTGACGGTTGGGACCCTGATCCTTGAAGGAGTGCCTCTTCATATATATGCCTGTCCAAGGTTTGAGATCTACTGGGGGGCTCTCCTTTGTGTCCCACCAATCAGGCTCATATGCTGTGGGAGGGTGCAGGAGAGGGCCTTCTCTGCTGTAACACCCCAGTTATGGAACATCTTCCCCTTGGAAGTGCATTTGGCACCAACACTGCTGCTGTTCAGGTATCAAGTGAAAACAGATTGTTTATGAAAATGTTTGGGGCCACCTTTTAATATCTATCTATCTATCTATGTATCTATGTATGCATCTATCTATCTATCTATCTATCTATCTATCTATCTATCTATCTATCTAGCTATCTATCTAGCTATCTATCTAGCTATCTATCTATCCATCCATCCATGATTTGCCAATAAATATGTTAGTTTTTGTGGCTAAAGTGTTGGGGTAATAGTAAGAATAAGAATAACAGGAATTTAAGGCTACCCTTTCAAAGGCTGAGGGGTAAACTGCCACAGAACATGTCTTTGGGAGAAATGCCTTCTTGCTCCACCTTTTTATGTCCCCATTGTACTCCTGTCAATACAGATAACAGTTGATAACTGTTAGGCATCCACCACACCTTGGAAAGCGAGGGCAGAAATGTGGCAAAATACATGGAAGTCATCACTCACAAGTTTGCAAAGAACCAAAGGGAGGGGGACTTCAGCCTTGTGGTGATCTCTTAAACAGAGATTGTAATTTCTTGCTTCATATGGGAAGAAAACAGAGCTTGCAGAAAGTTATTTTGCTTGGACAACAACTCCTAGAATCTCCCAACCAGCAGGGAAATGCTAAGAGCTGCAGTCCAATGAAAGTAATATTCTCAAGCTCTGTAGGAAACATAAGACCTGTATCAGGATACATTTAGCTCTCTTCTGTCCACCGTTCATGGTGATCATTGGCTAGGATTTGGAGCCAAGGTTTTTCCTCTTTGCTTGCTCTCTCATCCCTCTTTAACTGGAGATGTCAGCAGTAGAACCTGGAACCATCTGCTCACAGAGCAGGTGCTTTACTGCTAAGCTATATGGCCTTGGTGTAATCTGCTTTATAAGAAAGATTTCTCCACCGAGAACACAGTTGTCTGTTCTGATGAGCACTGGCTCTTTCAGTTTCCAGAAATTTCTGGCGTGCAAATCATCTGTTTTGCAATTGAGCTGTGGTCCCTGTGCAAAGGAAGAGGAGAAACTGGGGGTATATTTCCACTCTGGATTTGAGTTTCCTCTTCCCTTCTCTTTCTGCGCAGCTTTTTCCAGTTAGAGGAAAGAGGTGATGTCTGGTGGCTGCTATCTCCATAGGGGCAGGGTGTGGTAAATCCTCCCTGGGTTTTACATCTGATCTTAAAGCAACTGTCCAGAGTGCTGAAACTATTTTGGAGGTAGGCTTTGGAGAGTTCCTTTTGCTAAAGGGAGCCAACAGCAACCACTTCAGAGAAGGCAAAAGTCTTGTCTGGTTAGGATCAAAAGGGATGGATGATATAACTGCAAATAAGCCATGATGATTTGCAAAGTTCCCGTTGCTGCTGTTCTGCAGTCGAGTCCCTGCCCTACCAAGAGGCAAAGTGAGGTAGCTGTCTTGGGTGGTGGAACTTAGAAAAGTTTCCTTGTTTTGGACTACAGCTCCCTGTATCAGACAGAAAGGTTCAACAAGAGGATGCAGAGGCAATATCTGGCCTTCTGTTTGATTTGTCTTATAGTGGAAGTTGAGTCTCGTGGTGCTGGATTTCAGCAGAATGCTTCCCTCCTTCGCTTCTCCTTGCTCTGCTCTGTTCTCCTGATATGACCCTTTCAGTCCCTGCGGCTACTAGGGGAGCTTTGATGTAAGGGAGCAAAAGACGTTGAGTGGGTTGGTGCTTGGTACTTGGTGGAAGCCTACGCTGCAGGCATTTTTTATTAAGTGAACTTAACTCTCTTGCTAATTGTTTGATGAGCAGGTTCTGCTGAACAGTTTAGATGGAAGAGAATGAGTCACTGAGCTGGAAAAGGTTAGGGCAGGAGTTTCAAAGGGAGAGCCCAGACTCATGCTACGAGGAAATGTAAAATGCATGCATACCTTCCAACTGTCTTGATTTGGTAGGCAGAGTCCTGATTAACCCTCTGCCATCCCATTTCTTCAGCTGCTTTTAAAATGTCCCAGTTTCTCTCTCCTCTCCCCACTTTCCCCTTTGTTCTCAGTTTATTTCAGCTGCTGCAAACTGAATTCAAAGTGCAAAAGTTATTCTTACTCAATTAACTCAGTGGGGAAGAGGGGAAGAAAGGTTGGAATCTTGCTCTTCCCAGTAGAGAAAGGGTCTCTCCTCCTTCCACTTCTCCCCTTTGTCATCTGTTTATTTCAGTTCCTGAAAACTGGGCTCAGAGTCCAAAAGTACTCAATTATTTTTTTTAAAGTGCTCAATTAACTCAGCAGTGGATGGTAGAGGTGAAGAGCGGGCAGAGTCTTGCCCTTCCCAGTAGGCTTAGGCAAACTAAACTGATGCAGTCTCTTTTAGCATGTGTCTTCTTCTCTATGAATAACTGTTGCCATCTTGTCCACACCCAGATTTTTCTTGGCCCCATGTTTTCCTCCATGAAATGTTGGTAGGTACGTCCCTGGGAGCACCCTGAGAATTTGAGCTAATGAACAAGTTTGCAGTGTAGTGTGGTGTGGAAAGGCCCTTTGTGTTGGGGTTGCAATGGAGAAACCCGTCTGTAGGCCAAGAGTGGTTTCATTTAAAATGTTATTCCTGGAAAGGTCCAGATTGAACATGGTCTCATTTTATATTTCACTCTGAAGTCGGGTAGTGTCAGGTCACTCCATGCTTTTCAACTCTTCTTTTCTCTTACAGCCAACACAAATCTGACAGCAAGTTTACCCTCATCCTAGACAGAAGGCTGGATACCTGGACGTCAGTCAAGATGACTCTGCAAAGAATAGCAGTAAGTCTCCCTTGAGGTCAAACCTTTTGATTGGAGGGGTGCTCAACTCAAAGCTATTTTTGTGGTCCTTCACTCTCCAAACTCTCTATACTCCCTTTTCTTCTCCAAACCCCCCATCAAAGAACAAAAGGTAGACTGCCTCTCTTAGAAGCCCCCAGGTGTTATGATAAATATTTTAGATAGTTTGGATGGTGATCAGGGTTTGAATATCTGCTCAGCCATGGAAACCTGCTTGCTGACCTTTGGCAGGTCTTATTGTGTCGGCCTCAGAGCAGCTCACTGGCAAATCCCCTCTGAACAAATCTTGCCCCATTATAAGTGCACCTTACAGTTACCATGAGTTGGAAATGACTTCAAGGCACACAACAACAGTATCCCTCATAAGCAATAAGCAATATTTTTATTAGCAATATTTTTGCCACCTTTTTTTTTACTCCATTTTGGGGGCATTTTTAGCAGTCTACACAAATTTTGGAGAGTTGCAAGGACAGAAAACTGTTCCTTGGATCCACTGCATTTGCTCACCGCATTCCATAGTTTTAGAATGCTGGGGAGAACATAAAAAGCTGTCATATACTAAGGTTGGCTGGTTATCTAACTAGCCTTGTATGCTCTTTCTGATTATCCAAAGCTCCTTGAGATCTCAGAAAGTTCAAGGTCTTCCCCATGACTCTGGTCTGATCCTCTTGAAACTGGAGATGTGGGGAGTTGAACCTGGGACTTTCTACATGTAAAGCATGCTCAGGAACTGGCTGGAATCTTGCTGGGGATCTATACACATGTAACCTGGGTTCATGTATGCATGTGTTCATTTTGAGAGATTGTTCAAGAAGCCATTTAATGGCAACTCATACAAGCTCCAACCGCTCTCCAGAAGCTGTCGGTTCTGCTGCCAAGGCCTTTTACTGGTCAGGAGAAAGGAAAAGGAGAGATGAGGACAGAAGAACTGATACATGGATGATACATGGATGTCAGTCAAGATGAGACAAGAAGAACTCCAGGCTGTAGTTCTGGAGCAGAGGGGAATTAAAATGTGGTTGCACTCCTGGAAGTTCGAGCTCATTTCTTTTCCCCTTACCTTTGGATCTATAGCCAGATGGGCTATACCTGGCCATCTTGTCCATTCCCTCCCCACACCCTTGGCTAGTAAACAGCCTGGGTGGCACGCCCAGGGCCTGACATAAGTCATGGAGCCACACATGTGGAATGTCATGATTTGATCTTGGAACTTGGCCAGAATATTCTGAGCATATAAGAGGTCCAAAGTTCAATGCAAAGAGGAGGAAAAAAAACCTCTGTCTGATAGCCTCAGGTTGCTTCTAGCTTTTGAGAAGAGCTTGGCAAAATTAATTCTTTGGACATTTTTTGGATTAGGACTCCCAGAATCCCCTAGTAAACATGGCCACTGCCTGAGAGATTCTGGAAGCTGCAGGCTAGACAAATAAATTTGCCAAGTTTTACACTGGGGACATGTTACTATGCTGAATGCACTCATTGGGCTTATCCAGGAAATGAACGTTTCATTCTTATGTCTTACACTGTTCCTAAATGGATTAGCATGGATCGTCCCAAGCACCAGTGGGATTAGGGTGGTCATATTTCGTAGAGGCGAGGCTCCCCCCTAAAACAGTAGCCAAGAATTCTGACTCATCCCCCTCCCGAAAAATATAGTCCTCCAATATTCTTGTGCTATTAAAATAGCAGCTTTGTCTGCAAAGTTTGCAGGTGAAACTTCCCATGGAATCAAAAGAGATGTCATCTTTTTTTGGATTACAGTGGATAAGGAATTGCTTCACTGGCCAAAAGTCCATTACCAGTAAGAATCAGAATGTTGATTATGACCTATTAAGCACTCTATGGCTTGGGTTGAGCGTATCGAAAAGACTGCATCTCCCTATATGAGCCTGCCCAAGTTTTAAGGTCTTTGAGGGAAGGCTTTCTCTTCCTCCCACCACCACCATGTCTGCTAAGGACTTGGGAGTCAGGACTTTCCTTGGTGCCGGCTTCCAGGCTATGGAACTCTCTTTGGAGGTAGACTTTGTTGATCCGCTCTCTGCTCTACTTTTGCCAGACCTCCAGCTTTTAACAGGTTGGGGCAGTGCAACAGATGTGCTGGTTCTTGATGCCGTATTAGATTTTATTGTCTTTTTAGCTGTTCTAAATTAATGTTTTTTAAGGAGATTGTTATTCAATGCCTTTTTAAAACTTTTATATTCAGATTGTTTTAGCTCTCTTATTTTTTTAATGTACAGGGTAAACCACTTTGGGTCCCTTATGAGAGAAAAATGAGGCAATAAATAAATAGATAGCTAGATAGCTAGATAGATGGATGGATAGATAGATAGATAGATAGTTGATTTCCAGACCTTGTTCAAGGTGACTGCTTCAAAACCTTCTTCCTAGTCTTTCAGCTTCAAAAAACTCTTCACAACCGGAGACCTACATCCCTTGGGGAGCACTTTCTTCCCCACTATGCAAGACCTCCGTGCTTATATCTCTTCAGTCCCTTCCAGCCAGCAGCAACACTTTCCATTCAGATTCTTTCTCTTGCATTCAAAGCTGCCAAGCAGTGGATGGTGCCCAGCACCCTCACCCAGGAATCAAGGTGGAAGCATCTAGTAGCCACCGGCCATCAAAGACTTTTTTATCTGATCCAGCACAGTTGCTGGTCTGCAAAAGCTTTGAGTGAACGTCCCCCTTGCCTTTCTGAGAAGGAGAGCAGGATGATGGTGCATCCTGTTCCCAAATCAGTTTCTCCTATGGCATTTCAACATGTCTCTGAACTTTTGCATTCCACCTTAAAAATGCACAGCTGTTCTTGGCCATTGAGCGTCTCCCTCTCCCCATCTGTCTTCTTCGCTCTCTTGCCGGGTAGCACAGCCAAAGGCTGTTCATGCTTTTTTTTTGGCACCCGTGCCCTCTTTTGCTTCTTTTGCCAGACTAGAGAATCGTCAGCCAGCCCGCTTTGAGTGGCAATTAGCAGATTAGGGGAACATGGCTAACCCAAGGTGGCGGACTTGATCGGAGAGAGGAGGCTCATCCGTGTCCTGCTGTGCCATGATGCTGCTACCTTGGTGCCGGGAGAAGCAGCTGTACAGGCAGCCGGTTACCCCGGTGACTTTTAAGAAGACAGGTCCTATTTCACGGATGCCGCATTGACTTTTGGGCAAGGCCGATCGGTTCCGTGCATGTGAGGGAAATGGCCGAAGGCAGTCCCCCGAGAGGCAAGATGAGGGGCCAAAGGAATGCGGTAAGGGATCTGTCTGCAGTCTTTTTTTTTTCTTTCTCCTAAATCAGATTCTAAGTTCATACACTATCTTCCTGCAGCATTGTGAGTGTGGCAGTGCAGCGGTCTAGGACAAAACTGCTGAACGCAGCTTTTAGAAAAGGGACTCACGCCTGGTGGGGGAAAAAAGGGCTTCCTTTTATCCTTCCCTTTGCATTTGGCAATTAGCATGGCCTTTGCCAATACCGGTCGAAAGCATTTGTCAATGGTGATGTCGTGAGATTGGCAGCAGATTTAAACAGAGCATCTTGAGGCTATAGTTCCATCTTTTTCTCTCTCCCTTCCTCCCTGCAATGTGTGGGGGAGTTCAGCATCTTTTTCATTGCATCATTTTTTTTTTGAGCTCCCTCTTTGAAGGATGAAAGAAATAACATATGTTTGATAAAAATAGGCCACTTAAAAAAAAAAAAAAGGCAAGCAGCTGCTAGGATGTTTGCTGCACAGATACCTGACAACTGTCCTAGTTATTTGTCAGAGATGATCTTGTGTTGCCATTCTTGTTTTCTTGGAAAAATCTCTGTCCCAGTTCTCTGTGTCAAGGCAACCTCTTTAAAAACTTCGGTTAGCTTACGTGGATGCATTGGTCCCCTGGGTCTCTTTAGAAGTTAATGCAGACAACTGTAGCCCACTTATGTGGAAACAAAATGCTGTCACACTGATCTCTTTCATTTGTCCCCCTCTGCTCGGGGGAAGGAACTGGCAAAACCACCTCTGAGTGCCTGAGAAAACCCTATGAAGTCCATGGGGTCACATAAGTCAGCAGGTGACTTGAAGGCACATATACGCACACTTAAATTCCTGGTGAGCAAATCTTGATCACAAGTATTTTGGAAGTTCATGGCTTCGGTATGGTCAATCCTCCCTCTCCAAGTGTTCATTATATCTGCCTGCCTCCACCGTCTGCTTTTTGTAACATCTTGCCTGACAAAGAGATCTGTGGAGCTCAGAAACTTTCATATTTTTTTGTACCAGTAAAGTCTAATGATAATAACGGATTTTGGAATCTGAGCCATCCATTGTGTGGAATAAGTAGCCATGCTGGTTTAGGGATTCTGGATGTCATTGTTTCAAAAAAGGAACTTTTCAAATTACTTGGTTTCTTCTCCTCCATTAATTCATGAGATTTGTTTTTCCTTTGCTTTCTTCTGTCACCAAATTCCCTTCAAACTGAATAATTTTAACCTAAATGGAGGCTCCAAGCAGAGAGATAATCTGATTCTTTGTCCAAATTTTGACTCCAGACACTAGTACAAGGTGATGAGGACCTGGCCTTCACAACCTGCTTGTGGGTTTCCTGCAGGCATCTGATCGGATACAGCTGGAAACAGGAAGCTGGATTCGAGGCCAGTTCTACCATTAGGTGGAATGACAAGGTTGCCACAGGTAGCAAATTTGGGCGTCATGAAGGGGTGGCAAATTGTTAAATTGTTTAATTTGTTAATATTCTAATTTTGTATTGTGGGGGATGGGGAAAGATGTGTTTAAGATCTTCTTTCTTATGTGCCAAAGAAATTATGGTCTATGGGCCTTGACTTGGGTGAGGGTTGGAGTTAGAGTATGATTTGTTCCTTTACGTCAGGCAGCAGAATGCCTTGGGATGGCCTTTGGTGGACTAGATGGAGCTTTGGTGTGATCTGGATGAGGTCTTCTTATGCTCAGATGCCAAATCAAAAGGAGTATCCAAGGACTAAATCCAATATTAGTGCCAACTGGAGCCTTTGGGTCACCATAAGTTGGAAACAACTTGAAGGCACACAACAACAACAGCGAAGAGTTGACTGATTGGTGCAAATGGGACTTGTTGGTCATTGCTGCTTTGACCGAGGGTGATCCTATAAATGAGAGACTTCTGAGAGCCCTGGTCATCGGCAAGTCTTTCAAACTCCCCACCTTGCCTTCTTTTAATGAGTTACTCCTCCTGTCATAAAGTTTTTCTCTTGTCCAACTTCCTTCCACTTTCTCATACATTATAGTCTTTTGTAATGGGCCACATTGTCTTCTGATATGTCCAAAACACAATAGCCTTTGTTATCTTGGCTTCTAGTTAGAGTTCAAGTTTGATTTACTTTTAAAGCCATTTATTTGCCTTTTGGTGGTCCAAGGTGTCCACTGACCTCTCTTCCAGCACCACATTTCAGATGAGTTGTTCTTCATGTCATCTTTCTCCTCTGTCCAGCTTTCAGAATCATACATAGGAACAGGAAATGCTATGGTGTGGGTGATTCTGACTTTGGTAGCAAGTGATACTTTTGCACTTGAGAGTCCTATCTGGTTCCTTGAGCATAGCTCGTGATAAGATCTCCCAAGTCAGACAAGCTCTTATGGAGGAACTAAATTAAAGTGCCAAATGGGGACTAGGCAGCATTGGGTGTGGGGGTAACAAAGGCAGAGAATGTCTCAGAGACAATGGTGGTGTTGCCCAGAAGACGGCAATGATAATCTACTCATTAATGCCTTTTATCTCACAAAGCCTGTGATGATGAGACAATCCAAAATGCAGTTTAGATAGGTCCCAATGATTTTTAGGGATCTACTTGTGTTGGGACCAAAATTGAACGAACCCACAAGGCATTCTCCTAGCTGAAGGCCCTGGACAATACTGCCTTTGGGAGCAACTTTCAACCTTTTTTATTTTTTGTGTATCACTTTCTGTTGTGAATTTTTGCATACCTTCCAACTGTCCTGATTTGACAGGGACAGTCCTGGTTAATCCCTTGCTGTCACACTTTCTCAACTGCTTCTAAAATGTCCCGGTTTCTCTCTCTCCCTCCCAGTTTGTCCTCAGCTTACTTGATGCAAGCTGAAAAAAAGTGCCATGCAAAATCCACACCCTTGAAACTCCAAAAATGAAAATTGGAAGTGACTTCTGAGTTCATTTTTCAGCCTAAGTCAGGCCTCACACTCTTATCAGACTTCACACTCTTGGTGGCTGCTTACTCAGTCCTTGCCACTAACAGGTGATGTTAGGAAGTGCAGTCCAAAGACATGGAAGGTCCCGGTTCAGCTCAGCCCTGCTTTAGATCTTTGGTTGAAGATCTTTGGGTTGTTTTGCTAGGAAACCAAGGTTAGGGGTGATGGAGTGTTCATTTCCTTTTATGACTTTTTTGGTTTTGAAACCAAAGTGTGAGGGCTCAACCTCACTGCTGCTTCCCGCCCCAACAGCAGTGTAGCAAAAAAGATGACAAGATTGCACGCAGATCTCCTGCAGCCTAACTGTGTGGCATGGCAACGGAGCTGAATGAAACAGCTTTGCTTATGTAAGGCTGGGAGGAAAGGATTTTCTTCTCTTGGTTGCAAGGGTGGATTTAAGGTAGTAAGGGCTGGATTAAATCAGCAGGAACAAAACTGAGGTCTGTGCCGGATGAAGACTATTTCTTTGAAAAGTTTCCATTTGCACTACAGCTCCCAGAATCCCCCAGCTGGCTGGGACTACAAAAAAACAATAAAATATGCAATCACTCCTTTAAAAAGAGACTCCACTCTCTGGCACTAGAGCAGAGACTCACTCTGAAACATAGCAGACAGACTCCTTTCAGTTTGGTTTGCTCTTACTTTTATGCAGTGAATAGAACTAGTTCAAGGTGTAGGCAGAGCTTGGGCAGGTTACTTTTTTGGACTACATCTCCTAGAATGTCCCAGCCAGCACCAAACCATTACCAGACTCTGATGAAGAAGGGTGATTTTTTTAAAGTGATTCCATGAGAACTAGTCTTCTTGAGATGGTTTGTCAGGAAAAAATTGCAACCCTAGCTGCCTCCGATAATTTTAACTGACTGAAATTTGATTAAAAGGAATTGAATTGATTGAAGGTGAGAAATTCATGTCATAAGTGGGGCTGCTGCACAATCACCAGCTTCCATTTGGACTGTAGTCCAAAAAGTAACTTGTCCCCAAATTTTCTGGGGACTGTAATCCAAAAAGTAACTTGTCCACATTCTAGTGATATCCAGATACATGCCTGATGTGTATTTTGCTTTGGGTGCCCAGGTCATTTGGGTAGCTTTGGCATCTAGTATGCCTCTTAACTTGGGCACATTTGGGGTGCCGTTTACCACCCATCCCAGGCAGCATGGTATCTTGATATAGCCTTGTTTCCGGAGAAATGCAGGCTGCTACCCAGTGTGTGCTTTCCTGGGAGTAAGTAAACTCCCAATAAACTCAATGAGGTCTCCTTCTTTGGCACAGCAGCTGGGAGTTTCCATATCAGTGGTGTGGGGCATCTGTCCTGGGTTCTGCTCTGAACTTTAAAGGAGCCATCTGTGACCCTGTCCCCAAAAGAGGGACAATACCTTGGGTAGCAGTTTTAAAGTCTGGATTAAAATCCATAGCAGATTCATTAACCCATTGACTTGGAAGCCACCAGCTGCTAATGCTTCTGTGAATAAACGTGCCCAAGCTTATTCTGGCAGGTTTCCTTGGAAAAAGCATGCACATATGTGTGTGTTGGGGTCGGGAGGATTAAGCTGCCTGTGAATACTTTGGGGCCTCGCAGAATTAGGAGTAACTTGTCTCCATTTCCCAGCTCACCATTCCTGACCAGTATAAAACAGTCTAGGTTTGAAGCTGGGCCCACCTTATCTTGTTCTCTTAAGCACTTTGCCCTTGTTATGGGAGCCAGCTCTTAGCTCCTGGCAGGATTCCCTTTGCCATAAATTGGACCAGGGTTTTGGCAATCAATTTGCATCCAGTTATTATTTTTAAGCCTCTCTTAAAAATAGCTCTGGGGAACATAAGAGCATTGGAGGGGCATGTCTCATCCTGTGGAACTGTGAGCAAAATATCACCGTTCAATGTCATATAATGCCATGCAAAGTATATAATCCAGGGCACCAATGCGTTATGCTATACTCTATTAACGATGTTGGGGGAATAATTTTTTATAGGCCAAACTTATTTGATTGCCCATTTTGAGGCCTTTACGCACTGATGATGGAGGTGATGCATCCTAGCTATTATGGTTTTTCCATTAGAGCCTCTCCTCTGTTTGTTTGAAAAATACATATATATTAATTAATGATGTATTGATTAATGTATCATGTATTAATTATGTATAAATACTTGATTATTTATCAATTATCAATTAATAATTCATTTATTTCTTAATTAATTATATTAGTTAATTATTAGTATTAACATACAGTACATTGCCCAACTGTGTCACTGGTATACAGGATTTTACTTTCCCGTGCTGAAGTGCAGTCTAAAAATATTAATTTGAATGTAATGGAAATTAAATGGAAATTGAAATAATAAAGGGAAATACATAAACAAAATGGGGAATTATGATATTACAGTACATGGAAAATGGAAGGGAAAAGCCCAGTGATGGTGTGTCATTCTCTTTCACCTTCACACTGTTTCATGTTTTCCAAGCTGTCCTGCATTTTCACGCTGTATACACATGTGTTATGTGCTACCTACTAGGCCTCTTGGTCATGTGAACTGATTGGGGTACAATGTGCTTGTGTAAAATTCTTGCACCTGTACGATAATGCACCTATCCTGATATCTATGTCATTGATCTCATTGGAAAATTTTTTTAGCATTTGCTAGTATCCATGTTTTTAGTTATCCACGGTAAGTCCGGAACCTATCCTCCACAGATATGGGGGATGTACCGTACATATGAAAAACATATTAAATACACATTAAGTGCATATTTAGTGGGCTGATCTTTCTATTTAGGGGAGGTCTGGTGCTCTCAACTCATGTGGCAGAAGAGTGTTTTCACATCTTGGCCTGTGCTTTTATTTTTTAAATTATATATAATCATGTCTTCAACTGCTCTACATTTATGTTTTTTAATGGAATTATTGAACAAGTACAGACACATTTGTACAATTAAATAGCTGCAGGAGTGAACTTAAAGCCACATTCAACCTGCACACTGCCCTTTCCCCGCTGCTAGGCCATTTCCACACTAGACTGTTATAGCACTATTATTCCACTTTCAACATCCTATGGAATCCTGGGGTTTGCAGTTTCGGTAGGGGCCAGCCAGCCCCAGGATTCCATAGGATGTTGAAAGTGGAATAATGGCACTATAACAATCTAGTGCAGAAATGGCCCTAGTCTTGAACTTTATGTTGTAGAACATTGCTTCTCAGTGGCTGGTCCTCCCAATGGTTGGGACTTCAGCAATTACAATTCCATTGCTGAAGCTGGTGGAATGTCAGGAGGTTGATGTCCTGGAGAGCCACCAATTTGGAAGATAGGGTGATGGACTTGGACCCAGGTACATATATACTCATTTTCCTTGCTCAGCTACGAAACTCACACTGTAGAGTCGGGGCCCGATCGGCATATGAACTTAGCATAACTCATGGAGTTGTTGTACAGATATACTAGGAAAATTACCTCTTGTATGCCCTGAGCTACTTGAAGAAGGTGTGAGGGAGACACATGCTAGCTTGTAGGTTCTAATACGTGACTAACATGATGGTACTGGATCGTGTTCCATCTTGCATGGCTACTGATGACATTAACTCTCTCTCTGTTCTGCTGTGAATGAGGTCATTAGATCTGATGCTGAATATATCCCCTTGTACCTGGAAGTGGTCAAAAATTGGCTGGTGATGTGGATTTTTTAATATAGAAAGGAGCAGGTGCCAAAAAAGAGTACTCAACGTGCGTCTATATCAAGATTTTATCGATTATACCTTCTGTGCTTTCTATGGTGCAGAATTAAGTTTGGATGTTGCAAGCAAGGCATTGCTTCTGCTGCCAATACCAGTGCCATGTCTTCTGTTTCTCTCAATACTATCCAGTACAAAGGTGGGCCACATCTGGCCTATCTGTGGGCCATATCTCTGCTGGAATAGTACAGCAAAACCCAAAGCTAACTGGCCAATCTGAAAGGCTGCCAACCTTGGGGCTGGGATGGAACAACCACACTACTCTGCTGATGTTCAAAATGAGAAGTTTTGCCTAGAGTGGAGAAATCTTCCTATGCATGATTGTGAGATCTGGGGTTCACATGGAAGGGTAATACTAATGTCTCCCCTCCCCCATCTGTTTCTTCCCCATCTGTAGGCATCCTTCCCAGGCAACCTCCACCTTGTGATGGTTCTCCGTCCCACGGGATTTTTCCAACGCACTTTCACCGACATTGGCTTTCGGTTTAGCCACGAGGACTTCCTTCTCAAGCTGCCGGTATGACAACCTGCCACATTTAACTGCAATGTTTCATGTTGTGTAGCTTTACCTGTGGACTGTCGAACTCCCTACCCAAGGATGTTAGGCCGGCTCCATCTCTTTTGAGTTTCTGCTGAGTAGCCAAAACGGTGCTGTTCCACATAGCCTTCAGTGTTTGAAAAGAGCTCCATTTTAACTGTTTGAAAATTGTATTCGAGACTGTTTTTTTCCATTCTTGTCTATTCATGTTGAAGCATGGAAAGCCAGGGGGTGGTATATTTATCAGCATAACATGAGGTCTTCTTGCAGATCTTTACAGTATGCTAAACTGACGTCTTTGAGTATATTCAAGGCACGGGATTTGTAGTTTGGTGATGTGCTTTGAATTTGGCAGAATAGGTTTGGAAGAGTGTAGTAGAGCAGTGGTTCTGAAACCTAGGCTCTCCAGGTGTTTCGACTGTCGTCTCCTAGAATCTCTGACTATTGGGCAAGATGGCTGGGGCTACTGGGAGCTGAAGCCCAAAGACCTGGATTACCAGAATCTGAGAACCACTTCAACAGAGGTCTCTAGCAGGGGATTCTAAGTACCTTACCAAAACTATAAAGGCCAGGATTCTATGGCCTGCATCCACAACAGTTAAAGTGGCATCAAAGTGCTGTAACTGTAACTCAAACATACCCTTAGATGACACCGTGCAAAAAGGGCAGAGCTTAAATACACTGGTGTTTAAAATATCAAATAGGTACTACTTGAAATCAGAAGTGGGGAGCTTATCACCCTCCAGATGTAAAGTGTACATCCTATCACCTTCAGTCAGCCACCATGCTAACTGGAGCTGATGGGAGTTGGAGTCCTACAACATCTAAAGAGAATCCTGTGGAATCAAGCTCTGTCTCTGGGGATACTGAACATCTCTTTCTTATGGCTATTCTCTTTCCCCCATGCTTCTCTCCAGGTTGTAATGCTGAGCTCAGTCAGTGACTTACTCACATACATCGATGAGAAACAGCTGACGCCCGAATTTGGGGGCACCTTGGAGTACTGCCATAGTGAATGGGTGATCTTCAGAACAGTATGTCCTTCTTCCATATGCCGTTAATATTCTCTACAACTCAGCCTGCTTAATTCTGGACTGTACAATGAGAGGCTGATAAGACTGCCATCTGGTACATAATTTGAGTGGAGGAGGAGGATTGGTTGCAGGAGAATGCCCGTCTCGTTTGGGAATGTCTTGCTCCTCCATTGGAAAGGGAGTGGCAGTGGCAGCTAGTGGTTTCTGTGTCCATGGGGCGGTGAATCCGCTCTAAGTTTTAGCCAGAATGGAAAGGATCTTTCCAAGGTGCTGAAATAGAACAGAAATAGATTCCGCATTTCACTGTTGGAAAGCTGTGGAATTTTCTGTCCTCAATGAAAATCAAGCATGTGTTTTGTTTGGGAAAGTTGCCCAGTTAACCAAGCTGTGCTGTTCTAAAAGTTTTGATTGTTTTGCTGTTTTTTGTTGTGCTGAGACCAAAAACAAAAGTCTGTGAAAATTTGTAGGAAGATACCACTGACATTTTAATTCCTGCAAATGTCTCCCAGGGGATCCAGAATTTGATTTTTGACCACATTTAGGAAACTGGTGACTTTTTGTTCCATCACAACCTGGAAGTCAATGTCTGGTTCACTTCTGGTTAGACAAAGGGCCTCATCGAGCCTAAAGCAGCCTACAGGGAGCAAAAACATGGCAAAATTCCCTCCCTCATCCCCTAGAGCTTGGGGACAATGTGTTTCATTTCATTTATTTTGGGCCTAGAAGGCCCTGAGGGCCACGAAAATGGTCATAGAGGCTGGATGTGAACCACGATGGACTACACCTACTCCACCTGTGTTAGAACCTGTACTGCCTCTGGGGTTCTTCTTTTGGATTTGGCATTAGGTTTGGCATTTTGGCTAGGGTTGCCAGAATGAAAACTGAAGATAGTGGTTTACGGTTGTGCCAAAGTGGGAATTTTACCAGGTATCAATTGTTATCTGGTTGTGCGGCAAGCGACACCTGCTGAAATTCTCTCTTCTGCACAATGTTTAAGGATCCAAGTGCCCTCTTCAGTTTTCAATCTGGCAACCCTGTCTGCAGCTTTCCGCTGCCCTAAACTAAGTATAGAGTTGATAAATGAAAAACCTGTGTGTCTTCCCCCAGGCTATAGAAAGTTTTGCACTGACGGTGAAGGAAATCGCCCAGATGCTTCAGTCTTTTGGCATGGAGCTGGCAGAAACGGAGATGCCGGATGACACCTATTCGATCGAGCGCATCCTTGCCCTGCGCACAGAGAAATACTACCAGCTGAAGGCAAGTTGGGTCAGATGCCTTACCTGATTCCATTCTCAGGCAGGTTCTGTGGTCAGATCAACTGCTTTCCTTCCCATACTTTTGCTGCCAGATTAAGGTGTGTTGCAATACTATGGCTGTAACCCAAGTCCCTTCCAAGATTGTGGTATGATTGTGGTACTGCCTTAAGCAGTGGAAGGGAACCTTCTGCCCTTCCCTTTTCACTGCAGTTTGAATATTCCAGACTTTAGTTAATAAACAATGGCTGTTAATGGCAGCTAGTGGCTCTCAGGTCACTGGACAGTGAATCCATTCTGGATTTTAGTCTGAACTTTAAAGGAGATATTCAAGGTACTGAACCTTATTCCTGAAATAGGGCTCAGATAGCCTTTTGGATACTCAAAGATGGCTATTTTGTCGTCTCTTCAGTGTCCCCTCTCCAGATGAACCATACTCACCTCCTTCTACTAATCATACAAACTCCTCACTATTTTTTTTAGCTTTCTCTTCTGGACAATTCTTCATCAGTTTGATCAGAAATAAAACATCTAATCAATTAATCATACTGATTTAAGTGATTTATTAGCCGAAGATTTCTTTAATTAGGTGCACATTCTTATTTTAATTGCATGCTTGTTTTTAACACAACATCATAAAAATACATGGTGCTTTGAGCATTTCAGAAACCACATTTTTACCTTTAGTTGCATGCTGGAATGAGGGTTGGGAGTCTTGCTTTGGTACCATGGTTCTATGGGTGTATTTAGACTACACAGTTATATCACAGTTTCACAGCCCTTTTCATTTTCATGACTTCGTCCTGAGCAATTCTGAGATTTGCAGTTTTATGAAATACGTAGAAGATGACAACATATCTAAGAAGAACTAGATTGGGGTTAGAGTCTATTTATGTCCATAGGATAGATGTACACTCGGGTGCCTTGAGGTTTATAGTACAAGGAACCATACTAGAACTCTATAGGAGAAAAAGTTAATGTCTTTAATGAAGTACAAATTAAATTTGGGGATTAAAAATGTTGTGAAATTGGTATAACTATGTGGTATAGATGGGCCTCCTTGTGTTGGAAATGGGATAATATCACAGCCCAATCAGCAGTGCTTTGATATCTCATGCAGGAGGATATTACAACAGTTACCAAAGAGGGAAACATGCTGTTGAGTAGTTTAGAGGAGCCTGACACAGATGACGCCGATGTAGAGCAAACAAAGGAGAGATCTGGAGACTGGGAGACTGTCAACAGGTGAGTGGATCATGCATTGTGCTTTGTATGGTGGCCGGATTGTTGGGCATACTCATTTAAATGATGCCCAGGAGAACATCCCATTGGCAGTAGCTGACATAGAGGACAGTTGCAATGGCAGAGGTATTTGTACTCCAGAGATCCAAGACAGGCATGCATCAAAGGAAGGGTCTGAGAGCAAAGTGGATGGAGTGGATTCTTTGGACGTATCTCATATCAGATTATTTTAAAAAATCTACATAGAAGTAAGGTCAGGAGCATTGCAAAACCCTCATATACTAAATCCTCTCTTTCTCTTGTGAGAAGATTGCTTGCACAGTTGCATGAGATGGAAACGGCTTTTGATGGATTCTGGGAGAAGCATCAGCTGAAAATGGAGCAATATTTGCAGCTGTGGAAGTTTGAGCAGCATTTCCAAGAGGTAAGGTGAGGGGGACAACCCTGCAAACTTTCTAAAATGACTCCTTTGGATTGTTTGTAAAGTTGTTTTGTAATATCTGAAGCCTTAAGGTTGGTCTTTGAATAATGTTGTGTCCCCTCCCTGTCTCTCTCTCTCTCTTTTTTTTCTTTCTTCAAATATTATTCTCCTTTTAGCTCAGTAAAGCCATAGAATTTTTAACAGAGCAGCAAGGAGAATTGTCTGATACCGGAGATAACATCTCTCAAGTGAAACAGAGGCTCTCAGACTTGGATAACCTAGACAAAATGGCACAGGTGAGGTGATCTTGCAGTCTGTGGAAATGTGGTACAGCCCTTTTAACATCATGAGGGCAAGGAAAAGGGAATTCTCTTGGCCTTGGGACCATGCAGGACATCAGGATGGATTATGGAAGAGGAAGTTCTGCTGAGAGAAGAACCTCCTTGGTGTTATCCACCTTCCCTCTCCCAGATGCCCAATTCCTATTTGTTCCTTGAAGAGAAGGCATGGGACTTCTGGAATAGAGGAGAAGTCCCTGGATTTTCTGGGGGCTGGAATTTGGCCCTCTGTCCAAAAGTTTAGAGAGAGTGACTTGTAACCTTATTTCCATTTGTGACGAAAGATGTATAAGAGCCAAGTGTGGGGTTTGGAAACCAGTTGGTTAGCAGCTCAGGGAATATAGATAAATAACTAGTCAGGTATTTCAGCTGGGGGAGGTGATGGAATAGGGGTGCAGATTTAGAAGAAAGATGTGATTCTGAGAAGCCAAGGTCTGCAACCCCCTCCCTCGCCAACATGGCCCTTTTGCTATTTCCATAGAACAAACACAACTGGGCTTGACACAAGACAAGTAGGCAGATCCATGGTCTTGACTCAGACCTGGCAACGCTTCCAGAACACTCCGTTTCTGGCCTCTGAAGTGACAGTAACGAAACAGACTTCAGAGAGTGTGAAACCGGTGACCTAGAATAGATGAACAAATTGGATTTTGCTAGATTCGGGCTCTGCTGTGATTGAGGTGGTCTTTTGCACTGCAAAATAAATGAATGAATGAATGAATGAATGAACAAATAAATAGAAGATGCCAGCTACAGATGCAGGTGAAACGTCAGGAGAAAATACTAATAGAACATGGCCTCAAAGCCCAGAAAACCCACAACAACCTAAACAAATAAATATTTTTTAAAAATCCCTCTTTAGGTGCTGAATGCAATATAACTCCAGGGATCCTATTTCTTTAGGATGCCATAAGTCTCTTGGGTGAAGGCTGGGTTGGATTTTGCTGCTGCAACAGATTTAACGCACTGCAACCCTTCTATCATGGATGGCCTGCTGGAATAATTCTTTTTCTCTCCCCCAATGCTTTTGGCTCTTCTATCAAAGGACCTGACCGGAAAGGCCCAGGTGGTCATCCTCCATGGGCATCAGCTGGCAGCTAACCACCACTATGCCCTCAACCTGATCTGCCAGCAGTGTAATGAGCTGAGGCACCATTCAGACGTCTTGTTGGAAGAGATCAAAAGGAAACGGAACCGGTTGCAGAAGACCTTGGAGCTCCTCACCACCCTGCAGCAGGTAGAAGCCCAGAAAGGAAACTCCTGACCTGGAGAGATGCACAAACCTTTTGCTGCATCTTTTTTATTTTATTTATTTATTATTTCTCCTTTCTCCCAGCCCTGGGACTCAAGCTGATTTACAAATACACATTTGCAAAGACAGAAAAGAAGCTCACATCACAGCAAACAAGTGAAAACATAAATAAACTGTCAGTAGAATCAAAAGCACATTTCAAAGCGTGTCCATTAAAAGATGATAAATATGGAGGTTACAGCACATTATTAACAGTTCTTTCCATATAAGCAGTTCCTAACGGCCTGGTGAAATAAAAAAGCCTTTGGTTGCTTATTGTTGGAAGCCACCTCAGGTCCCATTCCAGGAGAAAGGCAGCGTGAAAATATAATTAATAAATAAATAAAATAAAAAATTGCTGCTGCGAGATGGTCATGGTGGGAATTTTAGAGTCTGAGGGAAGTCACCAAGAAGGCCTTCTCCGATGGTCCTTCCCATTGTATCAGTGAAGGCAGTGGACAGAGAGAAAAGCTCTCCTCCGAGGAACTTAAAACCAAGCCAGGTTTATATGGGAGAATATGCTTCTTTATAGTCTAAAATATATAGGGCTTCATATGCCATAACTTTGAACTGTGCCTGGAAACTGACTGATGGCCAGAAGTGCTATTGTAACAAAGGAGTTGTGTGCTCCCTATAACCAGACCCAGTCTACAAATCCCTCCCTGCCCTCTAGGGTAGACATCAGTAACCAGCTGTGAGGGGCCAGTTGGCCATCGTAATGCATCTCATGGACTTCATTTCTACCAATGCTTTTTTGTGTTTTTCCATCAGGCCCTGGAGTGCTGTGATGAAGGCGCGTATCTTCTGGCCAACCAACCAATGGATAAATGCCAGTCTCGGGAAGGTGCCCAGAACGCTCTCCAAGACATAGAGAAGTTCCTCGAGAGCTCTTCACCTTATTTAAATACTGATCCCCAAGCCTTCTACTCTGACTTTGAGTTCATTTTAACACCAGAACTCAAGGTAGGTCCATGGAAGAACAACACCAAACGCAGGATGAGTTACTACCTAATTGCAGAAGCTACAGAAGTGTTGGAACGTAAATCTGTTCCATGTTCTGAACTGGTAGTTTCAGGAATGTGGGACAATGAGTCACCCTGTAGGCCAACACCTTTTTCTTGACAAGGGAAGGAACTTCTAGGGGGTAAAAAACACTGGAAGCCACTTATCCTATTGGTTTACTTGAATCACGGGCAGACAGAGTATAACTACCAAGATGGCTTTTGAAGCCTCAGCCTCCTCAGTTTACTTTCTAGTTTAAAACCTGATTTAATTCTTGGTTTTAAAAAGACTTCTGTGTTTAATCAATACAGATAATGAAGCATATGGTTTAATTGGCCCCATATGAGAGTATTTTACTAAAATAGTGTAGCAGTAGCAACAGCTGTAGTTATCATTATTCATTCCTATTATCATCATCATCATCATTTTTATTATTATTATTATTATTATTATTATTATTATTATTATTATTTTTAATACAGAGCTTTCCAAACTTTTTATGTTAGTGGCACACTTTTTAGACACGCATCATTTGGCAATACAGTAATTCAGTAAGTAATTCAGTAAGTGGAGGCAGCCCTTCCACCCATTATGTTCGTGTAACACACCTACACACTGCAGCTGACACACTAATGTGCCATGATGCACAGTTTGGAAAGCTATGGTTTAATATATTATATGCAATATTATTTTTCTTTCTTTATATATTTAATATTAATTAAATTATACTAATATATTATAATATTATATATATAATTATAAATATATAGTAATTCATATCTGTTACCATTTAATATAATTATATTTATTAATATAATGTAAATATTTGTAATTTATATATACCTCTGTTAGTAATATAAATGTTATCATTTTTATAATAACATAAATTCAGAGAGTGAGGGGGCACCATGAAAAGGTATGGGGATCCAAAGTTTTCTGGGGGACAATGTAGCCCCTTAGCTTCTGGCAGTTGTCCGCCCCCAATTTTACTCGGTATTTTCGATCCTATATGTACCGGTATCTCAGCGGTACAGTACCTGCTTTGCATACAAATAAATCTCAGGTTTGTTCTGAGATGTCTGCAGGTAGAGGTGTGGAAAGTCACCTGATTGAAATCATAGCCTCTGGTGTTAAGAGCAGACAAACACAAACCAGATAGGCAAACCCCAGGATTCCAGAGGATGTTGAAAGTGGAATCATCACACTATAACCGGCTAGTGCGGAAATGGCCTCAGACAAAGAGTTGCTCTACAAAATCTAAGGCCATTTCCACCCAACACTGCTATGGTACTATTATTCCACTTTCAACCTCCTATGGAGTCCTGGGATTTGTAGTTTGGGGAGGGCCCTTTAGCCTTCTTAGCCAGAGAGCTCAGGAAACTACAAGCCCCAGAATTCCACAAGAGGTTGAAAGTTGGAATAATAGCACTATAACAGTGCACTGCTGAAATGGCCTGAGAGGTGAGAGTGATGTGGTTTATTTAGGGAAGTATCCTTTTGGGATCTGCAGGCCAGGATCCAGATGGTCCAGATCAAGCTGGAGAATGTGCGCAGCATGTTCGAGAACAGACAGGCTTGCTTCAAAAAGCTTGTGGACAAGCAGGCGCGTCCTGTGCAGCTCGTAGCCCCGCGGCCGGAAAATCCACCCCGCTCGAGATCGCCGTTGTTCTCTCCCAAGCATGGTAACGTGTTTTTAAGTTACACCTTCTTGGAAAGGTTGTGAGTGAGTCTTGGGGACAATCTTGGAAATGATCTTTTGTGCTTGAAGAAATGGAGAAACACGGCGGGGAGGGGAAGCCATCGAAGGCGCCTATTGGCTTGTTCCTGTGATGTCAGCAACCCACTGTCTTCCCTCCACTCCTGACGACTGTTTTGCATGCGTGTTTGGAAATATCCCGTTCCCTCTTTTGAAATGACCAGTATTCTCTGGGTCTCTGCTTAAGATCTTATGGAAGTTATCCATTTTGCAGCTTGCATTATTTATTATTTGCTTTGCACCTTCAGCGAGGAGCTGTTTAAAACTGGCTGCCCGGGCACGATTGTCTTTCAGTTTCAAATGCCAAGATGTGAAGTTTTTGCATGCTGGGATGCTGTTCTTTCATTCCTCCCTTTGTGGTGCCAGCAATCAAACTGTGAGGCTGCTAATTAGGCCTGGTTTGCTGATTGTTCCAATCTGGGAAAACAGTAGGCTTGCCGGAGTGAAAACTGGAGACGGCCGCTGTACATTTAATGGGTGTGCAAAATAGGGAATTTCACCAGATGCTGCTTGTTACCTGGTTGTGTGACACCTACTAAAATTCCCTCTTCTGCACACCCATTAAATGTACTGCAGTCTCCTCCAGTTCTCAGCCTGGCAACCTTAGAAACCAGAACCAAACTTTGTACCCTGCCAAGGCAATGAGTTACACACAGTGCAGTTCTTTGCAACACATCACCCGTTTTGTGGGCACCAAGAACATAACTGAGTTGCATTGCAAAAGCAACAAAACAAGGCAAAGTTACTTTCTTGGTTCAATGAAGCTCCATTTCAAACGCAATGTAAAGAGTGGGGCTGAAGCCACTTTATTGGTTTAGTAGTGTTTTCCAGTTAATTTTGATTTATTAATTTATCGATTAAATTAATTAAACATCACTTGTCAAAAGTCCTTGAAGACCTTTAAAATTACTCATAAGGGTGTTTTTAAGAGTTGTTCAACAGTAAGTTTCCAAGTTTTATGCCAGTATCAATCCTAAATTCTACCCTCATCCACAAACAATCAGTAATGAAAAAGTAGCACAAGTTCCTTTGTTAAAACATTGCAATGGATACCAACAGTGACTTCCTTTTTAAATACTGTGCAGAGCAGCAGGAACATATTTCATTTTAAAAGGTAACTTTCTAAATTTTACTACCAACCTCGGAACAAAAGAGGGTGTTTTTAGGGGTGCAGTTACTGAGAGGCTGGCTGACCACCTATCCAGGGTGCTGTAGTAGTGAATGTCTTGCATCTATCAGGGGGTTGGACTAGATGGCCCTTTTAGATCCTTCTCACTCCATAATTCAGTGGTCCTTCTGCATGCAAAGAATGCACTATGCTGTGGAGCTGCAGCCCCTCCCCGTCAGCAGGGAGCCAGTGAAAATGGCCAGCGGATGTGATCCAGCAATCCTGCCCTCCCATTCTCTGCTGTGCCCTGCATCTCTCCAGGAATCTGCTTTCTTCTGTCCTCCTGGGCGCTTGTTTCTTTCTTAGAATGCTGATTGACGTCAATAAGACCTGTGGAAATAGTAATTTTATTTTTAACCGTCTTATTTTTGCAACAGCACCGTTTGAAGACGATGCCCCTTCTCTTCATATCTGTTTGCATTCCTCTGCATCCGTTTTTCTCCCTACATCTTTTGCCCATTGCTTCATCAAAGGTGCTTCTTCTATATAACTATCCTTTAACCAAAAGAGGGTTAATAAAATCTAGATACCCTTCTCCTTTTCTAAAATCATGTTTGTATGATTATTGTTATTTTCTCAGAAGGTTCTTATTCTTTGTGACTGGCTTGTTCTTTGATTATATACTATCTATGTCAAAGACAGTGAGAAATTCTAGGGTAGGATAATGGTTGGATGGTTGCTGATAGCTTCCTACTCAGTGGCCCAATAAATCTACTCTGATTTTTTGGATGAAACTTTCAGCAACTTGGCTAACTCCTTTAAAGTTCCTACTAAAACCCAGAGTGGTTTCATTCCCACATTGATGGAGTTTAACCTCTTCAGTGTGTTTTTTGTGTCGCTCCTAGCTTTCATGTAGAAAGTTGCTGCCTTGGGACAATCTTGCATTGGGTGCTGTTTTGCATCTGTAACCCACTAATATAGGGTTGTGTGGGATCTTATTATTATTAATAGTAGTATTGTCAACGCCAGGGTGTGGCAGGCAGCCAAGAGCCATCCAATAAGTCTTTTCCCAGATAAGGCAGACAGGCAATAAATCAAAGGGCTTTACTTCAGCAGTGGGTAGATAAGGCAGCAGTAAACTAAAGAGACTTTTGCAGCAAAGATATTCCCTGGCTGCCTTGTCACAGCCAGGCAAAACAGCAGAGTCCACATACCACAGAGTTTGTTCCTCAGCCAGTCGGGCAGCGTTTCAGGAAGCAAGGCAAGGGTCCCCGATAGCCCAGCAGGCACACC
The DNA here is from genome assembly GCA_948474755.1 of Ctenosaura bakeri. Taxonomy (NCBI): domain Eukaryota; kingdom Metazoa; phylum Chordata; class Lepidosauria; order Squamata; family Iguanidae; genus Ctenosaura; species Ctenosaura bakeri. The sequence goes on along the minus strand of CAOLHI010002385.1, from coordinate 185,390 downwards.
CAAAATGAACAGTTGTGAACCAACAAAGACCCAAGGCTGAGTGAGTGCTTTTATTAAGCAGGCCCTCACCCAGGTGCTACCTCAGCTGGAGCTTGATTGCTTGGAGTTTTCTATTTAAACGCTCTGACCTTCTGAGAGCACTCTTTTGCTCCCGAAGCTGCTGGTAAGTAGGCACCTGCTCTTGAATCTCTGGGTCTAAGGCAGCCCCTGGCTCCATTACTGGGGCTACTGGGGCCAAGGGCTCTGTGTCCAGGGCAGCCTCTGGGGTGGGCTGTGCAGCAGGCTCCATGGCAGCCTCTGGGGTGGGCTCTGCTGGTGCAGCAGGCTCCATGGCTTTGAAGTCCTCTGGTTCAGACTCAGAGCTTGAGTCCTGGAGTGCCAGGGTCCTGACAAGTATTAATATTAGTGTTATTACCATCATAATTTATATCCTGCCTTTCTCCCAATGAGACTCAGCAAACAGAAACAGCTAACAACATATTTAAAATAGTACAGATTAAGAAAGATACAAAAAATTTCAATAAAAGCATAAATATTATGGTTAAACGATTTATACAATTAAAAACATTAAAATTAATTTTAAAAGAAATGCGTACAAGCCATAAAAACAGCACTGACCAGTATCAAAAGCCCATCCTAGTCAGTTCTTAAAAGTCTAATGGCATAAATATGCTTTGACTTGCCGACGGAAGGAGAGCAAGGATGGGGCCATCCGAGCCTCCCTAGGGAGGGAGTTGCAAAGTCTGGGATCAGCCACCAAGAAAGCCCTCTTTGGCCCTTTCCACACCAGCCTATTAAAACAGTGCAGAGCAACCTCCAAGGGAGGTCTTCTGCACTGTGGAGTGGACTGGGGCGGACTACTTTACGTAGTTCCGCACCTCAGTCCTCTCCGGAGCGACCAGAACTAGTCGCGCAGCGTGCTTTTTAAAAAAAACTCTTTTAAAAGGTTTTTAAAAAGTACAGAGTGCATGACCTCGTGTCGCTCCGTCCCCGCGCTTCAGTGCAGATTTGCAGGTGCGCACTAGTGCGTGCCTGCAGATCTGCCAGGGGTGGGCTTTAGGCTGGTGAGCTTCTCCGGCTGGTGGAGAGCCTCCGTCAACCAGAAGCTGTCATTTTGGATGCTGGAGCAGTGCGGAGCGAGGAACTCGCACTGCTCCTCATTCCAACGGACTCGCCTGGACGCTAAAGAAGTCCGGTGAGTCCTGTTTTTGCGCGGTTCCTTTCCCATGTGCTGAAAGGGCCTTTGTTCCCACAAATGGTCCTGAGAGGATGGGTAGGAAGACTTGATCCTGTTTAAAGAGGTTTCCTGGATTTGCAAACCTCCTTCCTCATGACATGGTGGGCCTTTGTACCAGCTCTCTCCCACCTGGTCTAAAAAGCTGAATGATTCTCCTAGAGTTTAGTTATGGGCAGTAAGAGTTTAAAGGCAAAACCAGTTGGTATTTTGGGCTGTTGCTTTTAACTTTTGACCCTGTCCACCACTAGAATAAAGTTCCAGGGAAATTAAAGCTGACTTTCAGGTTGAAAGTTGTTCTCCACTCTAGCCCTCTAGAATCTGGAGCTGTATCCGTACTGCACAAATACAGCAGTTCTATATCATTTTAACTATAATGACAAATTCCTATAGAACTATGGGAGTGATAGTTTATTGATACTCAAGGTATTCTCCTGTGTGCTTCTTTCAACTAGAACAATTTGTTTCCAACTTATGGCAACTCTAAGGCAATTTTCTGGGGCTGAGTGTATGTGATATGCCCAAGGTCACTTAGTGAACTCTGATTACCTCACAAAACTACAAATCCCAGGATTCCACGGTATAGAGCCATAGCAATTAAAGTGTATCAACATGTTATAACTATGTAGTGTGGATATACCCTACAGTGCATTGCACTTTCTGCAATGCAGGGAAAAGTCTTTGCTTCACTACCAAGAGACCTCTGGATACTTAAAAATATGAATGAGGCCCTATTCTGTTAGGAAGGTAAATTACCATCTGCCCAGGACAGAGTTTTTTCTCCAGTGGCTCCAGATTACTAAATTTTTCTATTCCTGCATGTATGGATGGGAGTCATGCAGCCTTCCACACGTTTCTTGGATTGCAAGATCCAGAAACCTTGGCCTGCATAGCCAATAATGTGGGATACTGGGAGTTGTAGTCCAACACTGTCTGGAGAGCTACATAATCCCCCCCAGTAATTCTGTGGTCTTTGTCTGTAGACAGCTGATGACACTTTTTTATTTTCTCAGGTGTCTAGAGAGAAGTGGAAATTTTGTTTTAGATTGCTTGGCATTGACCGTTTTGATGCTTGCTTGTCTCCCCCTCCACTGTGTATAAATTCAGTGTGGTAGTTTCTTAATGTGTGTCCTTAAATGGCTTTTATACTACGTGGTTAACAGTTTTCTCTTAAAACGTGGTTTGTCAAATGTTAGAGAACCCGCATCTCAGGCTATTTCCGCATTAGCCTGTTATAGCGCGATGATTCCACTTTCAACATCCTCTAGAATCCTGGGGTTTGCAGTTTCGGGAGGGGCCGACTGGCCCCTCCCGAAACTGCAAACCCCAGGATTCCAGAGGATGTTGAAAGTGGAATCATCGCGCTATAACAGGCTAGTGCGGAAATGGCGTCTTCAACTTGGTTTGATTCAATGGTTAAGGACAGAATAGAGGTGTAGTTCTTCAGCGATTTTTTTTTTCCTTGAAGGACAACACATGTGATTGTAGCCAGTTTCTTTTGAAAGTCTTCAAAAACTCATTTTTGAAACTGATTTGCAGCGTGAGACTTATTTTGTGCAAAATTCACATGGGATGATTCTGTACAAAACAATAATAATGCTGTTTTCTCTGCAGATTAACCATGTGTGAGCTCTGTTCAGAATAAGTTCTTATTGGTTTGATGGACTGACCGATTGTTAATATTGCCATTTCTGCACTGCACCGTTATAGTGCTATTATTCCCACTTTCAACCTCCTGTGGAATTCTGGGGTTTGTAGTTTCCGGAGGCCAAAGAGCTCTCTGGCAGAGAAGGCTAAAGGACCCTCCCTAAACTGCAAACCCCAGGATTCCATAGGAGGTTGAAAGTGGAATAATAGCACTATAACAGTGCAGTGCAGAAATGACCTAGGAGTTTGTAAACCAAAGGCTGGCGTGCAACTATTTTAAGTCAAGGATGGGCAATTTTTTTTTTTTTGCCCTAGGCTTCTTTGGGGGCCTTATGGGCTTCCAGAAATGCCACCCACCCACACAGACCCTTATTTCCATTACAATTTTGAGGGGGTGGAAAACAGAAGTGTTTGTAAGTATACAGGGTCCCTGGGAAGTTGTGTGGGTGGTATGTTGGTATTTTAGAGGGGTTTTTCACGCTCGAAGGGGGGGCTTCTGTGTTGTTTGGGGGCAAAAGTAACTCCAAAATCACCCTTTTTCAAAAAAAAAAAAAAGGATTTGGGGGACTTTGGGGGACCAATGATAGGTTTTGGGGATCACAAAAGTGAGGTCTAGGGGATACATGTGGCTCATTAACCACATGCATGCTACTCATACTTTATAGGTTATTAAAGTCTAATATGTAATGATATGATATAATCTTTGATTTTGTTCATTTGCATTACAGATTTTCTTGGTGGAATAATTCTTTTTTCCCCTTTTCTTTTAATCTTAATTTTATTCTCATCTTTTGTTGCGGTTAATCTATTTTTTCTCCATAACTATTTTTTCCCTCTTTGGATGTTTCGTTCCCAAGAAATCAAAACATTTATTTTCCACTCCACTGTTCATTACCTTTTCAAATAGACAGATTAGCAGGGATAAATGTAGGGGACTTTTTTAAAAAAAATGTATTTTGGTTGTATTTCTACATAATATAACCTATCCGTTGTGATTCTTTTTTTATGTCCAAGGTGTAGATTTTAATTCCAGTTTGAAATTTTCATTTGATATCTCGCTGCCTGGGAAGAAAACGTCACGGAAATCTCAAAGCTCCCGTAAGGTATGCAAAATAATAAACTGCAAATTGTTAAATGCATAAACGATCTGCAGTCATGCATTGCACGGTAGTGTCATCTCGTTCATCCCAACCTTGTTTTAGATCAATATTATCTGGTTTGGCCTCACTTCCTCTTGCTCCCCCTTTGCTTTTGCCATTTATCTTATGCATATAACCATAACCATCAATCCCTGTTCTTCTAGATCAGGGCTGGGGAACTGTGCAGAAGAACTCTGCAACTTACTTCCCTCCCCTGGCTGCACCTAGGCGCAGCAGGTGTATTTTGAGCCAGTTTTTGCCTTGCATATTTAGGGGAGTATAATAAATATTAAGAAGAATGTACCTTAAGCTAGCCTTCTCTTACGTCTCTTTCTGACACATGGAGTTTCTTTCCAGATTGAAGTCATGCACGATTACCAAGAGAAAAGGAATTCCTTGCAGTTTTGCATTTCAGAAAGTGAAGACAATTTGGACATTTTGAAAAGGTAAGTACTCCCTGTGCCTTCTCTACATTGGGTTGTTTGGGAAGAGATGCTCCCCCAGCTGTCCCAATTTGACAAAGATAGTCTTGATTTAACCTTTGACAGCCTACTTTTCCAGCTGGTTTTGCAATGTCCTGGTATCTCTGCCCTCCTCACTCCCCTCCTCCTTCATATTCAGTTTACTTCAGTGGCTGCAAAGCTGAGTTCAATGTGGAAAAATAGTTTTCACTTTTATCTCAGTGGGGAGAGAGGAGAGGACTCAGCGCTTGTCTTCCCAGTACTATCAGACAAAAGCAAACTGCTGTAGAGTCTGCTAGCTTTTCTGCTGACCTGTGTGAGTTAACTTCTGTCATCTGCATTGCACTCCAATGTTGTTTGGCTACACATATCCCACTTTTCATCTGTGAAACATTGGAGATATGGGAAGGAAAAGTTATTCTCTGTACTACAAACCGATTCCAAATGTTCTTTAAGGAAGTCCTTTGTTCTTTTTTTCATGGAAAACTTTTGGAGATCAACCCCTGATCTTGGAATAATTCATCTTAGCCCAAAATTGTTCATGTTCTTTGAATGATATCCATCAGGCTTTGCTCCTGTTTTTTTTCAAGCATGTTTTGGAAACATGAGGACTGCTTTTTGGAAAGAAAGAAATGCTGAGATACTACTTAGAAAGCAGGAGACTTCTGCCAGGACCATATCCAAATACTTTTCTGTTTTGTTAGAGAATAACTAAATATGGCTAAATTTGATCAGTGTTCATTTCTTTTTTCTTTTTTTTAATTTTAGTCATGTGATAAATGAGCTGATAGAAACGGAGAGGGTGTATGTGGAAGAGTTGTTCACTGTTTTGATGGTGAGTGTGTTCTTTGTTTCTTTCTTCCATCTCCTTAGGTATATCTGGGATGTCTGTTTTATTTCTCTGCCCTTCAAAGTAGAGTTATACCTTGCCTTTCCTCCTATGAGCTTATGGTGGTGTACAGGGTTTTCCTTCCATCCCCACTCAGTTTTCACAACAACAGTCCTGTGAGGTAGGCCATCCTGAGATGACTGGCCCAAGGTCACCCATTTAATGTCATGGGTCAGTGTGGAACTGAACACAGATCTCCCAAGTCCTGCCCAACACTCTGATCTCTAGACTCTCTTTAGTTTCCTGCTTTATCAAGCTGCAGATAGATGTTAACTTGGTATACTTTTGCCATTTCTAAAAATCAGTTTTAAAACAGAAATAGGCAGATATTAGCACATTTTGGAGACATTGCTTTCTGGGCTCCATCTCCCAGAATCCCCAGCCACTGACCATGCTGTATTCTGGTTATGTTCATGCTCAAGTATATGTACATAATGCTGAATTTGACAATCTCACGGGCAGGGCTACCGAGCGGAGATGGACAACCCCACCATGGCCTTTCTCCTGCCACCCCTCCTGCTGAACCGCAAAGATGTCCTCTTTGGGAACATGCCTGAGATTTATGATTTCCACAACAAGTAAGGTGCCACTCAGTTCCAAATTATTCCCTGTTGTTCCCCTTAAAAGTGACTTCCAGAAGAAAGTATAACCTTCCATCTTCTTCCATCTCCTCTTCCTCCTCCTTCTCTTCCCACTTCCAGGATTTTCCTCCACCATCTGGAGAGTTGCCTTGAAGCTCCAGAGAAAGTTGGATACTGCTTCTTGGAAAGGGTTGGTGGATGCGCTGTTTCAGTTGTGCCACATTGGTGGTGGTTGACTTCCACGTCCATGAGATGGAAAATCTGCTCCAAATTTGCGTTTGAAGTCAAAGGAACTGTTGGAAGTTCTGAACTTATTTTGGGAACAGGGTTGAGCCCCTTGGATGCTACATATTCAATGGCAGCCATAGCTCTGATGTCAGTGGGGCAATGAATCCACTCTGGGTTTCACTCCAGACTTAAAAGCAGCTGTCCAAAGTACTGAAATTATTCAGGGGTTAGGCTTCAGCGCCTTTAAAGCCTGGATTAAAACCCAGAACAGATCTGCTGCATCATTGACATCAAAGCAAGCACTTCTGCAGTGTGCCCCTTGGGTTTTTGAACATAGCACCTCCCCAAAAACACACACTTGGAAGTGCTGGAACATAGAAACAAAGGATTCTTCTCAGTTCTTGCAAAACAGGAGTGTCTGATGGAAAGTTTTACAAAGAACAGGTGCATTGAAGCATACAATCTTGTGGATTACAACTCACAGGACTGTATGCATAGAACCTAAGTTTATTAATTTTATTTTTTTATTAAAAAACACCATCAATATTTACACGCAACTTACCAACCATTCTGATTATTTTTCCAGTCCAAATAAAAAAGATTTTTGTATACCCAGAAAATTAATTCATATATTATCACTCCTTCTTATTTCGATGATTATTTCATCTCAATGTTATGCATAGAACCTAAGTTTAAAGGTTTAGATACAGATGTCCAGTATGTTTGTTATGTTATGTTTGTTATGTTACTTTATTTTATTTTAAAGAATTAATTAATGCTCATTCATTTATTTATTTAATTTATACCCCACTTTTCTCCCAATATGGGACCCAAAGGGGTTTACAGTGTAAGTTAAAACAAGATACAGAGTATATTAATACAAAGGTTAAGAAACCATTAAGCAAACATAGAATCATAGAATCATAGAAATGTAGAGTTGGAATCCCAGGGGCCATCCAGTCCAACCCCCTGCCCTGCAAGAACACCCTCAAAGCACTCCCGACAGATGGCCATCTAGCCTCTGCTTAAAAACCTCCAAAGAAGGAGACTCCACTACACTCCGAGGCAGCAGATTCCACTGCCGGACAGCCCTGACTGTCAGGAAGTTCTTCCTGAGGTTCAGGTGGAATCTCCTTTCCTGCAGCTTGAATCCATTGCTCCTTGTCCTGGTCTCTGGAGCAGCAGAAAACAAGCCCTCTCCTTCCTCTACATGGCATCCCTTCAAAACAATCCAATTAAAACATTAAGTTAAAAAAGTTAAAAAGACTTCAGAATGCAGCAAAAGCTGAAACACACCTCATTAAAGATCCTTTCCTTCAACCCAATGCCATGGTGCTTATCTGCCATTAAAAGAAAGCAGAGAAGGGGCCAGTGAGCTCCTCGTGGATGGGAATTTCATCGCCTGGGAGCAGCCACCAAGAAGGCTCTCTCCTGTGTTCTCACCAGACAAACCCGTGAAGGAGGTGGGACTGTGGGAAAGCCCTCCCCAAAGACTTGGGCAGGGTCATAGGGGAAGATACAAGATTTTAGATATGGTCAAGGAGAGGTAAGAGCAAACTTGGATGAAGAAAACACTTAGTACAAAGTGCAAGGCTGTTAGGATGTTGGTTCTTTTGCTTTCCTGGGGCCCTGATGAATGCCAAACTATGCCAACCTGATAAATGCCCGGCTTCTGGAGCCAACCAGAAGCTGTGATAATGGTCATTCTTGCTTGCATGTTCCCTGGATCTAGTAAATGCTGAAAGCTGAAAGTGACAATCAGACAACTATTGTTTCTGTAACAGTCTGATTCAAAGACTTTGCAAACTATGTATTTTGAATCTGGGATTCATTATATTATTATTCATTATTACTATTATTATTACTGTTATCAACATAACTGTTTTTATTTTCTTGCAGCGTGAAGATTTTCAGATGTATGAGAAGTATTGTCAGAATAAGCCACGATCAGAATCTTTGTGGAGGCAGTGTGCAGAAAGTGTCTTTTTCCAGGTATTTGTTTGAGATATAGAGATAGATAGACGGTAGATAGATAGAGGGTGATGGGAAATCCATCTTTTAAAACATACTTAGAGGTAGATTTTCATATCTGTGAGAGATTTGGACTTAAGCATACAAGTGTTCAAAGGTGTATTGCTTCTCCTGAACCCCTGGGAAGAGATCTTGAATTATTGAGCTCCAAAAATTTTGCACAAACTTTTTAAGATTTCTCTTTGTGCCCCATATCCCTGATTACTGTGGTTCCTGGATTCTACATGGTGGATTCAAGAGAATGCAAATAATTAGAAATCAGGAGCTGAAAGAGTATCTAGCAGTATAGAGAAATAGTCCTCTATCCCATCAAAAATAATCTGTCCCTGTTTCCCAGGGATGAGCAAATTCTGAGACCTTGGAAGGGCAGAGCCCCCAGAAAAGGTGAAGCTGTCACATGATTTTCTTGGCAGAATTTGTGCAGAGGGGGTTTGCCTTTGCCTTCCTCTGAGGCTGAGACAGTGTGACTTGCCCAAGATCACCTAGTGGGTCTCCATGGCCAAGTGGGGATTTGAGGTCTGGTCTCCCAGTGTCCTAGTACCGTACTGAAACCACTACACTACATGGCTCTGAGACCATAATATAGAGTGTTTTAATCTTTCTGCTGTGTTGCAGGAATGCCAAAGAAAACTGGAACACAAGCTGGCCTTGGATTCCTATCTCCTCAAACCGGTGCAGCGCTTAACCAAATACCAATTGCTCCTGAAGGTATCCGTGCCTCTTTGTAAAGTTATGGGTTTACACCAGAGATGGGCATTGGCCCAGAGACCATTATTTTGTCCGAGGCCACCAAAGATGCCCCTCAAAAAGTGACTGGAAGTCCATGCTGATTTTGGAAAAATAGGTATTCTTTTACAGGAAGTTTGTAACTGCACATCTGGCAACTAAATCAAAACAAATGCTTACAATGCACATTACTGCAAAATATTGAACATATTTCTTCCTGACCGCCGCCTTTTTTGCATGCCTGGTGACTGGCAACTAACATCGTGAGGTTTTTGGGGTTCCAAAAGATGTTGCACTTGCAAATGATGTGCAGAGAACACGTGAAAATGTGGTTTAACATCACATCTGTAACAGCAGCACATTAAGACAAGTGGATCACAGAGAGGCGGAAAATGTATGTGTAGAAGGCCTGTGAGAAGTATATACGAGGTTGAATACAGGACAGGAATCTTGAAGCTTTAATAATTTAAAGATCCCAGATGAGGAAAACATTCTGTCAAGTTCTGTCAGGGGGGACAACAACATGTCAGACCCCTCCTATCAAACCCCATATTTTAGCTGATGCAGCTCCCTTTTCGCAGCATGAAAGGTGGTGGAAAAGGAGGTGGCAGAGAAACATCTGGCTTTGTTCCTGTAGCATGTACACCTTGGATACTCTTATGGGCTCCATGACCCCGCATCCCCCAAAACCCCAATTTCTCCAATTTTTAAAAAAATATTTGGCCTTATTTTAGACAATTGTTACCCCAAAATCACAGGCCAAGCCCTGCAAACATGCAAAAATACTCCCAGTCCCCCACAAGTACTCCATAACCCTGTGCGACACTCAAAAATTTCCATTTTCCTCTCCAGTCCCTCTCCAAATGGCAACAAGAAGGGACATTGTGAAACTTCCTGTTCCCATTTTGAGAGGGACTACAGAGGAAACCAGAGGTATTTGGGGATCACTGTGGGGAGACTGGACTGTGATGGAAAATTGGTTCCTGGCCTCTGCATAATTGCCCAGCTCTGTTGTAGGTGGATACACAATATATTGTACACAATACAGGCCATTTCCATGCTGGGCTGTTCTAGTGCTATGATTCCACTTTCAACCTCCTATGGAATCCTGGGGTTTGCAGTTTCGGGAGGGACCGGCCGCCCCCTCCCGAAACTGCAAACCCCAGGATTCCATAGGAGGTTGAAAGTGGAATCATAGCACTAGAACAGCCCAGCACTGAAATGGCCAGAGTCTCCATCACTGCTCCCCACTTTCCATGGGGCAATAAGCAGCCACGTTTGGAGATGGGCTTCTCATTAGCTAATCAATGGCTTTTGATGCGGCTCTGAAGGAGGAGATATACTGTTGTTCTGCCTGCTGGGACTTTATGGTGTGTCTTCCTTCTCCAAGATCTGCTAACTATTAAAGCTACGGGAGCCCTGTCCCGTACTCAGCCTGGCAACCCCGGTATGGACCAGTCCTGACTTTCAAAACCCTTGGTTTGCAGGAGCTGCTAAAATACAGCACGAGTTGTGAAGGTGTTCAGGAGCTGCAAGAGGCCTTAGTAGCCATGCTGGACTTGCTGAAGTCAGTCAACGACTCCATGCATCAGATTTCGATCACCGGCTATGATGTAAGCATTCTCTGAGTTGGGAGGGCTAACTCTGAATTCAAGTAATGTTAGCTTGGAAGTTTCAAAGGTTTGTTCAGGAACATCGAAGCAACGGAGCACACCTTGGTCGCTGGATTTGCAGTACAGTGTAAGCCATTACATTTCAAAATGAGTGGGCACTGTGATCCCCTTTGTTAACAAACTGAAACATTTCCTGGACTTTGGAGGCCCCCTCCCAGATTCTCACCCAGACAGCCAACAGAGTGATCTTGTAGCCATGTCTGCACACTCATATCACCAACCCATACCATAACATTCTGGGATTCCCAGCTCATCCATCACTACCTCCCATCTCTACCTCCACCTATCAAGCAAAGCTTCTACAGAAAAACCTATTGCCCAAAACATGGCAGGGAAAGCACAGCTGATATGAGAGATGTCATGAAGGGTGAATGAAAGAAGATGGGGTGGTGGCCCCATTGCATTTCATATTTAACTAGTGTATACCCGGCATTGCCTGGGATTTTATTTTCTCATACTTGTTAGAAAGGTTTGAGATCCTGTGTCTCTAATTCTCCAAACTGTCTTGTCCAGCACCTGTAACTTTTCCCTATATTCCCCAATCCAATCTGTATTCAGAGTTATCAACATGCAGAGGTTGGGTTCCTGAGGGAATGCACTGCCCTCGTCCTTGCTGCTAGGCCTCATCTCCATAGCAACCGGCCAGGCCCAAGAGCTCTCTGGCTGAGAATTCTAAAGGTGCCTTCCTAAACTGCAACCCCCAGGATTCTATAGAATCTTCACAGGCAGCCAATCCTATGAGGTCAAGTCTTCACCTGACACAGACAAACTCACAAACTTTGACTTTTATATATTAGATTGTTGATTTATAACCCTGCATTTTCAGTCAAAACTGGAACTCAAGGCAGCTCACAGGAAGATGACAAACTGTGATGGATACGACAAAACCAGAAATTAATTAATTAAGTAATTTCCCACCTTCTTCCCCATGGAGGGCCCAAGGTGACTTGTGGGACTTGAGTCCTACAAGATGACATACGAAAGCAAAAGCTTCACCTTTTCTGTTTTGCTCTGGCCAGGGAGACATCAGCGAGCTTGGCAAAGTGCTGATGCAGGGGTCCTTTAGCGTGTGGACGGGACATCGGAAAGGGCCCACCAAGATGAAGGACTTGGCCCGGTTCAAACCAATGCAGCGGCATCTCTTCCTGTATGAGAAAGCGCTGGTCTTCTGCAAGAAGAGAGAGGACCATGGGGACGGATACGACAAAAGCTCCTCGTACAGCTTTAAACATTTCCTTAAGGTAAGGGAAGTCTCAGGGTCTTCCGAAGGCTTGAATTCCCATGCTTCCATATCACTTTTAAGAGGGAAGGATACAGGTTAGGCACGGGAGGATGGCAACTGTCGTTTAAACTTTGAATACATGTACATGTAAAGTGATGTCTGTTTATTCTATTAATCTGATAGAGGTGGGCAACTGCTTTGAGGGTCAGTGACCAATTTCCCCTCCTCAGATCCCTGCTGTTGGCCCTACACTTTCTCCCTACCACAAAAAAGATCCATTTTCCTCTGCAGTCCTTCTCAAAATGGAAGTGCTGGGTCACTTCTTGTCGCCATTTTGAGAGGGACTGCATAGGAAAAGGGAGGTGTTTGGGTGTAGTATGGGATTCTGGGGTGCTTAGGGCATTTTTGCATGTTTTCACACCTTTGGGGAAGCTTTCTGTGTCGTTTTGGGGCAAAAACCTCCTGGAAATTATGCAGATTTTTTTAAAAAAAGTAGTGGACAGTATCAGGTGGCTGTAATTTGCCCACATCTGGAATTGCCCGACCCTCTGGATGTTGTCGAACTACAATTCCTAGCTTTTCCTTGCCATTAGCTTTGTTGGCTGGAGCTGGTGGACACTGTCATCCAACAGTCTCTGGAGGGATTAATAATTCCCACCTTCAATTTACTGGAGTAGCAGAATGGAATTCTGACCTGAGATAGACTGATTCTTAGCTTCACTTGGAGCTGACGGTGGAACTATGGTAAATATCCACCTGGTTCCTACCTACAGTCCTACCAGTTGCCCTACCTTTGTTGCTGACTTTTCCTTACATTCATGAGGACTAGAGTTTTGCAGGATATAAAAATAAGTGGCTGCTTTTTTGGTGAGGGTTGTGGAAGCCTAGTCCTCACAATTGCATTTACACTTGTTTATCTCTGTTTTTAATCCTCCTACCCAAGTCCCTTGCACTAAAAGGATATTTGTAATGGTAGCTCATTCTGTAGGAGGCAGCTTTCCCTCATGGTACCTCCAGACTCCAACTCCCATCACTCATAACGGGGGCTGATGGAGGTCATTTACAAAGTGCATTTACAAAGAATGAAGCTTTGAGTCAAAGACTCCATTGGACCAAAAAAAAGGGGGGGGGAGGAGGATAAAGTTTTGCTACCCTTCCAATTATTTTGGCAGCTCCTTATTCCAATTACTTGCCAGATTGCGAGACTGTATTATTTCCATTTATTCAGTAAGCTGTGACAACTCAACTTTTCACGGGGAGAGGAGAGAGAAGGACAACCTTTGCAGAGACAAGATCATCTCTTGTTCAGGTTTTCTGCTTCTCTTTCCCTGTACAGTTGGTTCCCACGGCCGTGCCTGCAAACTGTTTTCGTGGAACGAAAACTTAATTGGACAAATGGCTCCCTGATTTCCCGAGGCCATCTTCCTTCTCTGGTGAAAGCCATGCCAAAGGAAAGAGGGAGAGAGAAAGAGCCGGGAACAGACGGTTCATCCAGGTGGCCTCATTTGTTTAATGCCTCTGGCCACCTGGTTGTATTATTGTATGCACATGGAGGACAGAGAAGGTTGTGTTCTCTAGGAACAATAGGAACTGTAAATAGAACTTCTATTTATACCTGACTTATTCATAAAGACACTTGTTTATCTCTGTTTTTAATCCTCCTACCCAAGTCCCTTGCACTAAAAGGATATTTGTAATGGTAGCTTGTTCTGTAGGAGGCAGCTTTCCCTTATGGTGCCTCCAGACTCCAACTCCCATCACTCATAACTGGGGCTGATGGAGGTCATATTTCAATATATCAAGAAAATCACATAGGGACTTAGGAAGCAGTCAGACCATTATCCATCTAGCCCAGGTTTTCTAGGATGTCCACCCAACAGTTCACCACACCCAATCGATATCGTCCACTCCAATTGGTAGCAGGCTTCCAGGATTTATTGCAGAATCCTTCTTGGTCCTACTTGGAAATCCTTGGTATTGCCTTCCAAATACTAACCAAACCTAACCCTGCTTAACATCCAATTCAGGGAGGTACCAGATATGCTCAAAGAGGTCTGCTGGTTAATTAGTTAGATGATTTGTTCAATTGTAATTTTTTAAAGAAACATTTGATCTTTGCTAGAAATGACTAGGAATGATTTGGAGTGTGAACAAATGTTAAGGTAGCATTATTGGGGTTCAAAAGTGCAATAAAACAATTGTTGAAAACCTGAACAGTTAAGAGGTTAAAAATTAATTTTTGGCAAATTGTTTCTAAGTGAGTCTGAAAAACCTTAGAATATGCTTAGAATAAAGATCTGAGAGAGCTGAACATATATCCTATATAGTTTTGCAACCTGGCACACCTTGCCACTGTGTGTATCTGCCTTCAAGTCACCTGTGATCCCATGAATCTCATAGGGTTTTCTTAGGCAAGGAATACTCAGAGGTGGTTTTGCCATTTCCTTCCTCTGAAATATAGCCTACAGCACTTGGTATTCATTGGCAGTCTCCCATCTAAGTGCTAGCCAGAGCTGACCCTGCTGAGATTTCAAGATCAGATAGGATCTGGTGCCTTTAGAATATATAGGCTCGCCATGACTTTTGACAATATTATGAGACCTAACCAAAGCTTCTCAGCTTACAGACAGTCATGTTGCCATATACAGTAGTGACTGGCAGGTTCTGTGCCGGCGGGGGGCAGTGAATCCACTACAGGTTTTAGTTTGAACGTTAGAGAAACCCTTCAAGATGCTGAACCCTATCTCTGAATATAGGTTCAGCACCTTAGACAGCTCCTTTGTAGTGACATTGCATTTTGAGCTTCTGTTTCTCTTTTCAGATGAGTGCAGTTGGGATCACGGAAAATGTGAAAGGAGACCACCGGAAGTTTGAGATCTGGTACAGTGGTCGAGAAGAGGTGTACGTTGTACAGGTTGGCTTACTCTTGAATGCCCTAAGAACTGTGGCCCATCAAGTTAGACCAGTCTGTCCAAAACACAGGCATGCAATTCTTTGCTAATTTCCCTCACGAAGGAAGTAATGAGTCATTTTAACAAGTGTCTTCTCGTTAGGAGAAACTCTTGGAAAACTGTACTTTTGGACTATTCACAGTTTCAAGCTTCTTCGAAAATATTCTCTCTACCTTGCTATCATTCAACATCCATAACAGAGCACATGGAAGTAACAGGAGGTACAGCGTGAGCCAGCCCCTGACCCATGTGATCTTCCTCCTCCACCATCTAGTGAGATCACACACATCGTTTATCAAAGTAACAAGAAATTATGGTAACACTGTCATTGGATAAACACTGGCCATTTCCACACTCCACTGTTATAGTGCTATTATTCCACTTTCAACATCCTGTGGAATCCTGGAGTTTGCAGTTGAGGAAGGGGCATTTAGAATTGTCAGCCAGAGAGCAACTTGGCCTCAGGAAACTACAAATCCCAGATTTCCACGTAATGTCAAAAGTGGAATAATAGCATTACAACGGTGTAGGACAGAAATGGCCAGTGTTCCTCTTTAAGTTACAGTTGTAATGTAAGAAAATTATATCTTTGCTATTGGGAAAAGAAATCAATTAAAGGTAACGAGAAGTTACAACAAGTTATGCCAAGGCTCTGGGATGAAGGGTTTAAGTCTGAGAGAATGCACAGCATTTGGCAACTTTCAGCACTGAGTATTTTTCATCTATCCTGTTTGATGTTGTTTGCTTCTCTTGACATTTAATAATAGGAACGCCATTTTTCTTGATTCCGAAAGGGGCCACTTAATTATAGACAATTCTGTCTCCTGTCAGGCTCAAACTGTGGATCTGAAGATGGCATGGCTTAACGAAATCCGAAAGATTCTGTTCAAACAGCAGGAACTTATCAAAGGTACATTAGGGATATGATATCTGGATGAGCTGAGAGCTCAGAAAAGGTGTGTGTTTGGATTGCAACTCACAGGATAAGCTAATAAAGCAAAGGTGAGCAAAAGTGGAGCCCGGGCAACACGGTGGGATCTCAACCTGACTTTGGGGGCTTCTGAAAGTCTCAGTCAATGCCCCAAATCCCCAACCCCTATGTGTCTTGTTTGTTCACTGTTTGCGTTGTGTATGAGACTGGAGAGAGACTGAGGATCTGTGAAATGGTGGGATTCTATGCGCAATGCTCAGTGCAAATCCATGCTTTCTACCATTTCAAAGACCCTCAGTCTCTCTCTTTTGTCTATGTCTACCTTTGAGGTGGCAGCTGTGACATTCCTCAGATCTGAAAGACAGCCCAGTAGGACCACTGCCACCACCTTGGAGGCAGGAGAGGGTGGCTGATGGCAAAAAAATTTCAGTTTTTGGAAGTTTTCGGATTACAGATTTCCAGATAAGGGATGCTCAATCTGTATTGGAAAATATGGCATGTTCTAAGCGATGTTCACAACAGCAATCATAATTTTGTTTGCTATTTATTCCACTAAAAAGAATTGCAAAAGAACAACTTGTTCTTTCAATGTCTAAACGGTGGAATTCTACCCATATACCGTTGCACAACTATCCATTGAAAAAAAATCAGGGAAGAGAGAGAGAAAAATAAATGAAATTGTTCTATCAAACCGTGTGGCAGAAGAGACTAAACTAGCACTGTTTTGAATTGTACTCACAGTTGAGAAGCAGCCAGCCCCTTCGTGTATGGACCCCATCCAGCTTTCTCCTCCACTGAGTGAAGGGTAAGTCAGCAGCATCCCAAATAAGTCTACCTTTACTTTTGGTTACTATGATTAAATGTGGCAACACTATATGCCGATCCAAAAACTGTGACCATATCAACCCTGAACAGTTAAAGAAGTCTGCTACCACTTCTTGCATGAACTGTAGTTTAGGGAGGTACTTAGAATTCTCTAGCCCTATCTCCTAACTATATCATTAGAACGCTCTGAAAGAGAATTCAAAGTCTTCCACGAAACTAAAGGTGCCCGGATTCCATAAGACGGACCCATGCCAACTGATGTGTCTTCATGCCAATATTAACTGTGCAGTGCAGATAGACTCTTCATGTGCCTAAAAAGAATATAATAATAACATAACCTGGATATTGTGGATTTAATGTGGATGTAGTGTCTTAAGTGCTGTATTTGAACTCTGGGAGACTAAGGGGTCAAAATCCCTTCTCATCTCTATAGACTCATTGGGTGACCATGAGCAAGTTCCATTTTCTCAGCCTAACTGGAAGCCAGTGCCAAACTTCCTTTGAATAAAATTTTCCAAGAAAACCCTAGAGCCAGCAGGGTGTAGCAGGTAGAGTACCAGACTGGGACTCCAAGAGATAAGAGTTCAAATCCCACCTAAGTTATGGAAACCGTTTGAGTAACCTTGGGCAAATCATACTTCATTACCCAAGCAGAAGGCAATGACAAACCTCCTCTGAACAAATCTTTACAAAGAAAACCCTAAGAGAGGGTTCCTGTAAGTCAGATTTGACTTGAAGGCACACCACAACCAGTTGTGGTCATTGCCATCTCATAGCTTTGAAAGCATCATCTCTGTGGATTCTCTGGATGAAATTTGTTATGTTTCCAGGAAGCAGGCAAGGGCATCTGTAAGCTCGGAGGAAAATGACTCAGAACGCACCAGCCCCGTGCCCTCTGACAGTGTTGCTTCTTCACAGCAGAGCAAGCCTGGCAGGCGTAAGTGTACTTTGAGATTTCCTTCTGTTATTTTCTCTGCACTGAGGTGGGCAAAAATTCATCCCACTGAATGCATACCTCCATTTGCAGCCCTCAAAAAAAAAACAAAAAAAAAAACCTCCATCTGGGACCAAAACAGCTGAGGCTTCTGGAAGCTGTACTCCAAAACATCTGGAAGTCCAAAGGCTGAGAAGCACTGCTGTAGGGCTTTGTAAATGAGAACCAGCATATGGAATTGGCCCTGAAGCAAATTAGAAGCACCCTAAAGTAATTGGATTCGTCATCTTCTTTTCCATATAGCTTGGCCGGGAATGTCCCACTCTCTGGAAATCTGTGAAGGACTTGATGACTGGTCCAGCCATAACTACTTCTCAAACTGCTCTGACACTGAAGAAGAAGATGGGAACCAGCTGGTTAGTTATACACAATTTATAACCACTGTACGTGCACAAACAAGAGTAATGCATTGTCTAACTTAGGAATGGGTTGATGGCTTGCTCCTGTGGGTGTGTGCTTGGGAAGCCATTGAGTGGAAATCTTATTTTATTTTTTTTAAATTGTGTGGCTGGCATAGACTGAAAGAGTAGCATCAACCTTGACAAGCCCTTGGTCTGCTTCTTGTGACAGTCCCCAGGAAAATATAAAGCCTTGGCAGATTGCAAGAAGAGAGACTCAGAAGATTTTCTGGTGAAGAATGGGGATGTGATTCAGCTACTGCATGAAAACGAGGAAGGACAGTGGTAGGTACTCCCTGAAACTCTTTTGCTTTTCTATAAGGAGGAAAGAAAGGCCATTTCCGCACAGGGTGAGGGAATCGCCCTGTGCCACTACTTACCGGACTTCTTGGCTCCCCGGTCCGGTCTGTGATGCTCTGGAGCAGTACGTGCACGTCGCTCTGCACTGCTCCGGGGACGAAAATGGCAGCTTCCAGTTGGTGGAGGGTCTCGACCAAAAGCTGAAGCTCACCAGCCTAAAGCCCACCCCTGGCAGATCGCAGGCTCACATTGGTGCGAGCCTGCAAATCTGCACTGGAGAGCGGGCACAGATGGCACGCTCCATGCTTTTGAAAGACCTGTTTTTAGCGGTCTTTCAAAAGCACGCTTGATGACCACTTGGGGTCATTCCAGAGCGGGCTGAGGTGCGGATCTACGTTAAGTAGGTCCGACCCAGTCCGCTCCCAGGTGCAGACGTCCTCCCTGGAGGATGCTCTGCACCATTTCTATTAGCTCATGTGGAAATGGCCATAGTGTCAAAAAAACTTGCACAATATGATGATCATCTCTCATCTCTTCTAAGAGAGCAGCAGTTTGCTGTATTTTTGAGGTTTTATCAGTTGGTTTCTGCAACTTGCAAAGACTGTCCAGGAAGTCTACATATTTGCTTAGTTAGCTTTCTCTCTCTCCGTGCAGTTGTTGTTATGCCAGGGCTCACCCTCTGCTCTCTTCTGCATCTACCTTCTGGCTAAAAAGCAAGTAGGCTAGACTAAACATTCTTTATCCTGTGTCCCTAAGAAGTGAGCAGTGAAAAGAAATAATCCCTGCATTTCACCTTGGTCTGAGAATAGCGAAGGTTTCTGCTATAATTACCGAACGGGAAAAATATGTTTCCTTCCTGTATCCAAATACCTGTGTATTGTATGTGTGTGAGAGTGACAAGCTGTGCACAACTGTGATTGGTGTTTAATGTGTAACACTCAATAAGCTATTCCTAGGTCTGCGGTTTTGGCTAAAAATTCAGGGGTCCAGGACAATTCTGAACAAGCAACCCCAGTATCGCCAGATATACAGACGACCAACCCTTTCCATCTCCTTTCACTGCTATTAGCTGAGATCCAACAGTGTCTGTCAATGCATGTCAATAGAATTGGGCTTTTGTTCCTCTCTGCACTGTTCCAAGGCAGGCAGGATCCAGCAACAAAGCATATAGCTTAGGTCCAAAGACCAGTCGGGCCCTTCAAGGTAGACATTGAGAATACCAAGTGTGACTCTGAATCCTACTAGACTAGAGAGTAACATAAGCCTGTTGAAGAGGATCCACAGCCAAAGGCAAGGAGCAATCTAGGATCTACTCCTTCAAGTTACAACAAGCAAGAAGATTCCACGAAGCAAAGTCACTCTAGAGGTAGTGGAATCCAGTGGATGTATACCACTGGATCCTAGCCATTTCTATGTTTGCTAATTAACTCATTAATATTTTCATTTGTATTTTAAAGGCTGGTGAAAAACCTTAACCGGAGAAAAGAAGGCTGGGTGCCCGTCAACAGTTTGCAGATAATCCTTGGGGACTGTAGGTTTCGGAATGCCAGAGTTGCAGGTATCCTATGATGACAGATACCCTCTCACTGAACTGCTTCAGAACTGGAATATGCAAGAGTTTGGAGGCATTTGCTTCTTTGCTTGCTCGCTTAGAGAAGTGCTGGCTTTTGACATCCTTTTGGAACTGAACTAAGATAAGCACGCGCAGGGTTGGGTGGGTGGGTGCAAGTCTATAATCTACACGGCTCAAAAAAAAAAGTTAGCAATAGCGCTGTACAATCTCTTTTTTCAGCCTTTAAATTTGTTCCCTGTTTATTGATTTATTCCTTATATTTTGCAAAGGCCAAGACTGGAAAAATGTGCTAAATGGAGAGAGTGCAATGGCTAAACAGGGCAAGCATATAAAATACCTGGGTCGGGATCCAGTTGGTTCGCTTGGCTCACCTAGCAGCCCTAGGAAGAAGGTGGTTGCACTTTTTCTAGGGCTGCAGAGCAACAGCAAAGAAAGGAAGACAAAGTCACTTCTGTTGAGAGTGCAAAGCAGGGCCAAATGGCCTATTTCTTCAGTACATGGCTTCCCCATCCCAGGGATGTGGTATGGAGACCTCAGAGACAGATGTTTCATGGGGGCTGGCTTGGACAATCACCTATACTCGTGCTTCTTAACCTTTTCTTTACCGGGAACCCCCTACAAATATAATTTTTTTTGCCAGGGACCCCAAAGACTTTATGTACCATTAAATATTTAAAATGAAATTTAAATATTCAAATATTTGTTTAAATTCCCATTTATTTATTTTTTTATTAAAGGCTTCTAGAGACTAAGATTCAAACCCCTGCTCAGGCACTGGGTGATTTTGGGCAAGTCCCATTCTCTCAGCCGCAGAGGAAGGCAAAGGCAAACTCACTCTGAACAAATCTTGCAAAAAACAAAACAAAACTGTGATAAGTTCACCTTGGGGGTTGCCGTAAGTCAGAATTGACCTCAAGGCACACAACAACAAAGTGCTGCTGACAGGGGGAGGCTCTTTCTAGCCATCATTTCTCTACCCTGACTTAAGGAGAACCTATCATGAGGGTTTTCTTGGCAAGATGTGTTGCCTTTGCCTTTCTCTGAGGCTGAGAGAATGTGACTTACCTGAGGTCACCCAGTGGGTTTACATGGCCAAGTGAGGATTCAGACTTTGGGAAAAGGAGGGAGCAGTTTCAGCACCCACAGCCCCCCAATGTGACATCCCCATTGCTGCTTTTGCTGCTAGTGTCCAGCAACAGGGCCCTGTGGACCCCCTGTGAGGGCTCCACAGACCCCCAGGGTCCCTGGACCCCCAGGTTAAGAACAACTGACCAATACTATGGGCTTTTCCACACTTTGGGGAAAACGGGGCAGTCCGTTACTCACCAGACTGGCACGCTCCTCCCCAACGATCCATGCTGATCCGGAGCAGCGCATGCCCACGCTACACGCTCTCTGGGGACGAAAATGGAGGCTTCCAGTTGGTGGAGGCTCTCCACCAACTGGAGAAGCTCGCCAGCCAGAAACCCACCCCTGGAAGATCTGCAGCCTCGTGCTGGCGCAAGCCTGCAGATCTACACATTAGCGCAGCAACGGACTGGGGCGTGCCGGGCTATTGAAAGTCCTCTTTTAATCGGTCTTTCAATAGCACAGGGAACCACCAGTTCTGGTCGTTCCAGAGTGGGCTGAAGTTCAGACATATGTAAAGTAGTCTGGACCCAGTTCGCCTCCAAGTGCAAATGTCCTCGCTGGAGGACGCACTGCCCCGTTTTAAAAATCAAATACGGAAAAGGTCCCTGACGCAAGCCATTGGCCAAGTCATCCCTGCCAGAGCATTTTGCTCTGAGGACTTCAGAATTCAGGCACTGGAAAATAGGCAGCTCAGAGCTGACTGCTTTCCCTGTCCTTCCACTGCCGTTTCTACACCCTTCTCTCTTCCTTCCCCTGCCTCTGCTCTTGGGGTGGCATTTTTCTTCCTGCCACCTTTGTTGGTATAGCGAAGTCACTGAAGTTCACCTCAGGACCTGATTTTTGATGACTTGCTGTTAAGTAACAGATGTGCTTTCTCTCCCATTTGTCCAAGGGATACTCACACCCTCTGGTGCTTTTGCAAGCTTTGCAACACACATGTCCATTCCCCCCCCCCGGCCGCTATTTATGAGCAATAGGAGCATGCTTGCTTGTTAAAAATGAAAGCTGATGGTGTTCTGCTAAGATTCTGCACCAACAACCCGGTTCTAGGTGGAAAAGGCTGTGTTCTATTATCCAGGCCGCAGTTGGGGCCATAAACATTCCTGGACTGCCTTATTTGTGGATAGCGTCATTCCTTTGGAACAGAAGAATACATTTGGCTCAATGGTGATAGGAATATCAAGGGACAGAGGCTGAATGGACAAAGATGAAGCCTATAGATCACAGTGTGTGATTGAGAGCCCCATTCAGTAAAAATATATGGAATTTTTGATCATTTTTATCAAAATCCCTGACTGTTTCTTTCTAAACGTTTAGTCACTGAAAGCACAGGACTCTGGGAGGACCAGAGGCCACCATAATTATGGAGGTGGAGGCCCCAAATGGCCAGCTGACCACATATTGAACCCTTTCTCCCATTTTGTCAGGACATTTTCTACTTGCTTCCCAGTTGGTTCGCTCACCCTGGAGCCCCGAGGATAGTGCAGTATATCTTGCCCTCTTTCCATGAATCTCAGGGTGGCGTCCAACAAAATCGATGAAATTAGTTTAAAATAACCACATTCCATTAGTTGCATTTTTAGGGGTGAACTGGGAGCAATAATTATTGTTGCAATAATAAAGCTCCAACTGTTAGCGAATGAACCCGACTTTTTTTCCCCCTTTTATGCCAAAGATCACATGGTTGCTGGTTTGCCAAATCTTGCCTAGAATTTCTCCCTTTGTCCAAAAGTTATCAGACATTTGATGAGCTACGTGATGGTATAACTTGATGAAATGGCTGTGAGACATGGTGGGTACTGAAGGGGCCATACCTACCCTTGGACTAGGGGAAGCATTGTCCCTGGTTTTCCAACCAATGAGTGCCTCTTGCTACTGCTTGTCCCACTCATCCTCACTGTCCTGACAGATAAGATGGTGGCATCAACCATCCTCAGTAGCTTATCTATTTTTTTTTTAACTCTGTGGCCCTCTCCATACTACATTGGGCCCCTGCCTAAAAAAATAAGAAGATCATGTAATGCAATATTCCAGTGGGAATATACTGTGAATTCCATTTGGGAATTAGCAACGTTGAAAAGGCCAACATAATCAGCCATGCTGCATATTGTCCATTTCTTAGATAATCCTTTGAAAATAGCATTATTTAACAGACGGGACAAAGCATTGTATGTTTGATGCATCCAGGTTGCTGTTAACGAACAGGGTAAGCCTTCTAAATTGCCTTTAATTATGGGGAAAGAATGTTTCATAAGAATCTCCTTGATAGGATTTTGCAGCTGTCAGGGGGCTGGGGGGAAAGAAGATAGACAAAAGTCAATCAGTAAAATTGCAAAATTACTTGCTTTGCACTATTTATGCACTTTAAGAATTTACGTCGCCAAGCTTCTGTGCGGTAGCCTTAATTTATGTTAGGTGCATGGAAGACAAAGTTGTTGAATGTGCTTTTCCTTCCGTTTTGAAATAGAAGATAGTTCTCCCACTTTGTTCTTTTCCATGCATGTCATTTGGGTGACTTGGGCTTCAGGAATGGAGAAATGATAAAACTAGAAACGGAGACAAAAGCTCCTGTCCTCCTTGTTCGGCTAGAGCCATAATCCCAGGCGTATCTTTTCTGGCTTCTTCCTTCACTTGACTGAATTTGACTGTGACTGTAGTTTTAAAAAAAATGCTCCACAGTCATGTGAAGCCTAGTATTCTTGGAATACGCTCCTTCTGACTTCAGTGTCACTTTTCATTGCCTTATAGACGCTGCCCTGTATAAGACGAGAAAATTAAGCTCTCCCTGAATTGAAAGGGAGAACTAATCCCATGTCATTTTTGAATGCTCCAGTGGAAGTTTGAAAAAAGGTGGAAGAGAAAGATTATACGCTTGCTGGAGATCCCCTGTACTTTCTATCATCCATCAACATTTGCCGCACATCACAGCTCCACCAACATCTCCCGCGACCATCAATGGAGGCCATTCTTTCCTCTTTTCATTTCGTTTCAACCGGCCAGATAATGGGGCGCCATTTTGATTTGCCATGGGGTGGAGTTCCTCCTCTCTTCTGCATGACATCTCCCCATCTGAGAACCAAAACTGGCCTTTGTTAAAATGACTGCAGGTATGAGAAAGCTCAGACTTCCTACATCACTGTGCTTAGCTGGGCCTTATATGGTCTAGGCTGAGGATTTTAATAAACCTACATTTTCTGGTTGAGCTGTTTTTTGCGGAAAGGGTATGAGCATATCCTGACATCTTTGGTGTTGAGACTGTCTTTCGGGTTCGGTGATGCATATCGGTGCAATATTGCTGTTGGAAAACAGGGTCTCCTTTTGCACTAAGGGTCCACAACATCCGCAAGCTGTGGAACGTGATCGCATTGCACGACAACTCAGGATTGTTGAATCTCACTTTGGGTTCTTCCATGCCCCCCAGGCTATCAAAGTGGAATTGTTCAAGTTTACATTGTAATTTGGGGGAACGGGGAGTGGGGAGACCCACGTGCCATATCTGAATTCAAAATCCACATTTGCACTAAAAAAAAAAAAAGTTCTTGCTTGCGGTAAGACTGTAAGACTCCAGCATCTTCCTCAAGGATGACCCAATGTTGGGATGGGGATGGTAGACCTCTCCCTTTTAAAATGAAGTTTACATAATTTATTTTCTATTTTGCTGCTGCTTCTTTCCTATTTCTGTGCTGATGTGTCCGTACAGACCATCCTGTGTATACCGATAATGTGTATAAATCTAATTCATGTTGGCCACTATAAAGACAGAGTAAGTGTTGGTTCCTTCTGCTTGCAACAAAAACAGGCAGTTGAATGCATGCCAAGTAAAGAAATGATATTGGTCAAAACCCTATTAGTTAATCCAACTAGTTTAGACCCATGAAGTCAACTCATAGGTAGTTCTCATTGATTCAATGGGTCTACTCTAGTTGGGTCTCCCAATAATATTCAGGGCATCCCTTCTGATTGCTGCCATGTTTTCCTGGTACTCCATGAAGATTCCAAGTTGTACTACAAAGCTGATGGAGATAATTCTCCAATTGCCAGTTTCAATTCAATGTGCTAATGGATAGTCCCCTTGTACCCTATCCCTGCAGAAATGACAGCACAGATCCAGAGCTTGGAAAAGTTACCTGTTGGACTACAGCTACCAGACTGTCCCAGCCCTTTGCATTAGGAGATTGTGGGAGCTATATTCCAGAAAACAATAACTTGTCTGGGCTCTGCAAATTCTTTAGGAAAGTTTCTAAGGTACTTTTAAAACCAACAGCGGGAAAGTTATCTTTTGGACTACAGCTCTCTAAATGCTCCAGACACTTGGGTTGGGTGATTCTAGGGGTTACCGTCCAGAAAAATAACTTGCCCAGGGCCTTCGGGATCCTGTTGTCACTCAGTGAAAGGGATGCTAGAATTCCTTTGGGGAATTCCTAATGTAGAATTTCAGCTGGTATTCATATGATTGGAATTCATCAAAACTAACATGCAAGGGTCAAATGCACTCCTATGGAAGGGCCAGTTGTGCTGTGTGGAGGCCACCTTTTCAAACTGTGCATTGAAATATTTCATCTCAACAATCTCATCATCTTGACAATCACCCCACACGTTGGCACCTCTTGCTCTTTAATCTTGTCTTCCTCGTTCAGAATCTTAACACGCTTTTATTTATGAAAATGGCTAGTTCTGCAAGTCTGAATGTACAGTCTTAGGCTGCACCCCCTGACCTGGGAGCGAGGGCCTTCGGGCACCGTCTTCCGAGTAGACACATATAGGGTTGCACTGCTAGACTTTTGAAAACTTTGCACAAATGGCGGGTGTCATCCTAAAGCAGACGAGTTGACCACTTCAGCTGTAAAAAAAGGTATATGGTACTTCAAGCTGCACCAGAGGGATTTTTTTTTTCCTGCCGCTGCCTAAAAAAGTTAAATTATACTGTAAAAATGTACTTGTAAAAAGGTGTTAAATCTATATTTAAGAAAAATTCAATATTGTTAAATAAAGAAATGTATATGAGAACCTTTTATATTGTGTGGCCAGTTTTGTACTGCTAGAACTGAAGAGCCAGCATGGTATAGTAGTTTGAGTATCAGACTTAGGGCCATTTCCGCACTAGACTGTTATAGCGCTATTATTCCACTTGCAACATCCTATGGAATTCTGGGGTTTGCAGTTTCGGGAGGGGCCAGCCGGCCCCTCCCGAAACTGCAAACCCCAGGATTCCATAGGATGTTGCAAGTGGAATAATAGTGCTATAACAGTCTAGTGTGGAAATGGCCTAGGATTCTGGAGACCAGAGTTCAAATCTCCCCTAGGCCATGGAAAACCCATGGGGTGACCTCAGGCAAGTCACACACTCTCAGCCCAAGAGGAAACCTCTGAACAAATTTTGCCAAGAAAATCCCAAGGTAGGTTTGCTTTAGGATTGCCATAAACCAGAATGACTTAAAGACACACAACATACACACACAAAATTCAAAACAAGCTCATCGTCCTCCTTCTCTTTCCAAATTGTAATTTATTTCTGGCATTGTTGAGTTTCATTGGAACATACAATAAGTGAACCAAGGACTGATGTGTATTTTAATCCATCTACCAAACTTTTGCAATTCTGTCTTTTATCTTCTCAACAGTCCAGCAAGGTAGGCCTTCTCATGCCTCATGAGGTGAAGATTGCTTTTCTTTCTGGAGGCCTTGGAGTTGTGTTTTCTGAATATTGAGCTCAGTTTGTACCACTTCTCCTTTTCCTCACTCTTCTGCATCACAATTTTTTGTAAATACCCCTACCCTCTAGCCTGTGTAGAGGTGTTAGATTTTGGAAATTTTGGTCCTGAAAACCCACCTGCCACATTTTTCCCCAATTTATTTTTTTTTGCAAAAAAATTGGAAATTTTCAGAAAACAGGAAAAATAAGACATGAGTACTCTTTGTGGGTTGAAAGTCACTTTGCTATTTAAGGAACTCAAAATGCTTTACAGACAACTTAGACAACTTCTTTTGTTTGATGTATTAAAATCACAGCAATCAGAAAATTGCAAATATTTGACTGCAAATATTTGCAATCAGAAAATAATTGCAAACTTGAATGCACTTCTTTAGATTTTATTCTTTGTTTTAAATGGAGCGACAAGGTCCTGTATTGCACGGAAGACCTGAACTATACATCTTTGGTTGTGCTAGGAATGGGAGAAAAAAAAGAACTCCAACAAAAATAGAAGAAATCAAGTCAAACTAAGTTATTTTGTCTCCACTTAGTTCTCCATAATACCTTCTTAGAAAAAACAGAGAAAAGAAAATCAAGACCAGGAATGGTAATAATCTGATATTGTACATAATCTTATATAAAAAGGTTCCTCTTACATAGTTTTTAGAAATTATTTTGGGGCAGTCAACATATGTAAACTACTTCATTTTAAAATAATTCATTTCTCCCTAATTTTTCTGGGGAAAAAAAACACACTTTGGAAAAGACAATGGAATAAATGGTTTCCTCCCCCAATTTTTTCCATTTTTTAAAGGGGCCTTTACATATCTAGGGCTGTGTAATCCTTGTTGTGTTTCTTATCCATTTAACGTATCGTGAAACTCTGGTGTAGATGCCGTATTTGTCCTTCTTAGCGCACTGTTCCCCCCAGCTGGTGATCCCAGTTAGGAACCAAGTGTCTTCAATGTCCGTAGCATAGGGGCCCCCGCTGTCTCCCTGACAGGTGTCCTTGGCTTCACCCGGTTGACCCGCACAGAACATGTTGGACAAGATGGTGTACTTAGAGCTCCTCAAGCAGGTAGGACGGTCAATGTACTGGACTTTCAGAACCTGGAGGATGCTTGCCTGCCGTCCTTGGTATTGCAGTTTCCCCCAGCCACTCACGGTGCCGAGTCCATGCTTAAGGAGATTGTTGGTGAACTCTTTGTCACCAATGCAAATGGGGGTGACGTAATGGTTGAACGTCAACGGAGACTCCAGCTCGAGGAGGGCAATGTCGTTGTGGTATTTGTTGCTCTCGTTGTATGTGGGGTGAGGGATTGCCCTTGCTACCCGACGGTACTGTTCCGTGTGGTCCTCGGCATTCACGTTGTGTTCTCCTGATTAAACAAACCCATGCATCTTTTTTAAGGGGATGTGTGAAAATTTTGTTTCTGTTCCCTATTATTATCACTTTTATTTATTTATTTATTTGTATCCCGCCTCTCCACATGGATCAAGGTGGCGAACAACTTACAAATAGCATGTATTTCTATACATGCCCCCAACAAGCTGGGTACTGATTTAAACACGGGAGACAGCAAAACTGACAAATGTTTACCCTGTGGGTGAAAATTTCATGCCAGTTTTTTTGGATTGAAATTCACAAAGTTTTGCAAAATAGGTATGGACGGGACAAGATGAAACAGATTTGGCCATGGGTGAAAATTTCATTCAGTTTGTTAGAGTTCTGTTTCATTTTTTTCCCTGACAGAAATCACAAACATTTGCAAAATTTGATTTCATTCAGTTCACTGCAGTTCTGTTTCGTTTTTTTTTTCTATCAGAAATCACAAACATTTGCAAAATTCAAATGTGAAGGGGAAAGTAGAAATGGGTCGATTTGCCTATGGGTAAGTATGTCACCAGCTTCTTTTTGAAGAAGCAATCGGTTCCATTGCTGAACTGCTCTTACCATACAGAGTTTCCTTCTGATCTTCAATTAAAATCTTCCTTTCTTTGGCCCTTTTCACATGTTAGTTGTGTTGTGAAATGGCCTTGGGAGCTTTGCGCAATTGAGAGGATTGTTTCACATGATGTCCTCACAACCGCGCAATGCTCCCAAGGCCAGTAGGCGGCGATCATGCATTATATCATTTTCGGCTTGTTGCCGAAAATGATGCACAATTGCACATCCCTCCTAGGCCCCACACGCACTTACCTTGCGTGCGGAGCCTCCGGAGATGCAGCCGTTGTGCTTCCTCTCCCAGCGCAGCCTAGGAAAGTACCCAGCTGCGCTGCAGAAGGAAGGGGCAGAGCGCTCACGCTTCCTTCCAGCCAGAACGGAGCTGGTGCGGAGCAGAAGCAGAGGGGATGCAAGTGCCTCTCGGAAGAGACTTCTCATGCGATCCCCTCATGCTGATGCTGGAAAACGGTAAGGTGCAAAAAGGGCCTTTAACTTAAAACCATTAGATCCCATCCTACCCTCTGGAGCAGCAACAAACAGAGTTGCACTCTCCTCTCTGTCACATGTTCAAAGACACTGTCTTATCTCAAAGGACAAAAGGAAACCTTGCCTCCCCAGTCTCTTCAAAAACCTGGTTTCAGCTTCAATTCTACTATCCCTGCTGTCCTGCTTTATTAAGTGCATTGAGCATGCAAGCAAAAATGTGACAAAACAAAACCCATTTTTGACATTCAAGCTGTCCATGTGTTTACCTGCTACAATACTGTGGGGTTCAAACTCGAGGCAGTGTGCAGCCGTGACGATCCACCTTTCATTGACAATAGAACCCCCACAGAACCCTTTCTGCTCATGGTTGAGCACATAAACCTGAGGGAAGAGAAAAATTACTTAGGTAATAGGGAGTTTGCAAAAAAGCAAAAGCAGGCAGAAAAAATGGAATGCACAAATATAGGATGGGAGACACATAGCTGGATAAAAGGACATGTGAAAAGGATCTAGGAGTTTTGGTAGATCACAAGCTGAACATGAGCCAGTAGTGTGATGTGGCAGCTAAGAAAGCCAAGGTGATTCTTGGTTGCATCAATAGGAGTATGGCATCTAGATCAAGGGAGGTAATGATACCACTCTATTCTGCATTGGTTAGGCCTCATTTGGAATACTGTGCCCATTTCTGGGCACCTCAATTCAAGAAGGATATCGACAAGCTGGAGGGTGTCTAGAGGAGGGCAACCAAAATGGTGAAGGGTCTGGAAGCCATGGAGGCCTATGAGGAGCGGCTTAGGGAGCTGGGGATGTTTAGTCTGCAGAAGAGAAGGTTAAGAGGGGACATGATAGCCATGTTTAAATATTTGAAGGGATGTCATGTTGAGGAGGGAGCAGGCTTGTTTTCTGCTGCTCCAGAGACTAGGACAAGGAGCAACGGATTCAAGCTGCAGGAAAGGAGAGTCCACCTGAACCACAGGAAGAACTTCCTGACAGTGAGAGCTGTCTGGCAGTGGAATAGGCTGCCTCAGAGCATGGTGGAGTCTCCTTCTTTGGAAGTTTTTAAACAGGACCTGGATGGCTATCTGCTGGGACTGCTTTGATGTGGGTTCCTGCATGGCAGGGGGTTGGACTGGATGGTGTCTGTGGTCTCTTCCAACTCTATGCTTCTAGGATTCTAAAGAAGAGTTCTCTTTTCAAACTGAGCACAGAGGTTTTTGGGGAAACCCATACTGACCACCCCCGATAGGGATGTATATATGGCATCACCATTGCTAGGGATGCTTGCTTTCCAAAATGTTCTAGCTGGAACCTAAAGCAAGACGGGGCAGCTGGATTCAGAAGCCATGCATGCTGTCCATCAAACTAAGAGGGCCACATACGCCCATGTTGTTCCACCTCCCCATTTTAAACTCAAAAAACTCCTTTGTTCCTTTAAAAATGTACTCTAGAGGAAGCACCAGAGGCAATTTTCTTATTCTTAGCTCCTCCCTAGCTCTTGGAAGGCCCCCAAGAAGGGCCTTTTTGTCAGAAACAGAACCTATTTGCCATTTCTTAGGGCAAAAATTCTATAGTATTCAGCCATGACAGTTAAAGTGGGATCACAGTGCTGTAATTGTGTAGCATGGAAAGGCAGATTGCAGCAACCCATGGGCTGCAAGGCTAAACAAAACACACCAGCCATACAGTGGTAGCCTTACCTGCCAGGGAACCTCGCCTTTCAGGCTATCTGTGCCGCCAACCACCCGATTACGGAAGGCTGCCTTCCATAGAATCTGAGTGACATTGTCAGACTGCTCTTCATCGAGGTCATCATCGGTAGCGTTGGTGGAGATCCAATCATCAAACGTGATTGGAGAGCGGGTGATTTTTTTCTTTGCTTCCGGAGCTGTAATCCTTCCGCATGGAAAAGGCACTGGGACAGGAGGTGGGAGGGTGTATGAAAGAGAAATAAAACAAGAAACCAACTGTGCCTCTGGTCAAAAGGGCTCTGACTGATAGAGCATGCAGAAAACAGATGAAGATCAACTGCAGGGGGTTTTAGCCCTTGGAAAGGTAACAGACTCCTTTGAGTGTCTAGCAAAAGCCAAACCTTCTAATAACATGTTTGCAACAAGCATGACCATGCAAGGTTTTGCATGCAATTTATTTCATGGCATTGGAAATGGATTTACATCACATAGACAAGCCTGGAAAGAAAATTGCAGCAAACGCTGAGAAGACTCGGTCCATGGCCTTGTTGGTGGCACACGCAGGTATAATGTGACATCATGTCTGAGTATATCTTTCTGCGGATGGAGAGGGTTTGTGGTGCTGAGAAATCGGGATGCAAACCATCCTCAGCTGGCCGAGGAGGGGGAGGCCCAGAGGAGAGTTTTTAAAGGAATGCACAGCCTAACTGGAGCTGCTGGTTCCCCTGGAAAAGAAACACTTGGGGGCAAGCAAGGGAAGGGATTGGAGAAACTTGCAAATAATAAAATGTATGAAAGTCACAACTGTGGAAAGCCAACTGCAAAAAACTGTACAGTGTGACAGGGCCCAATGCAAATCTGCTTCGTTTTTTTTTATCTGCTCTTCCCTCTCAGTTATATGGAAATTGTCACAGAAATATGGCCCAGTAGCTGGATACCTCCAATGCAATCTGAAGCAGCTGTAGGAGGAGAATCTATAAAACCAACAGGGGATTCACCACTCCTGCTGTCACCTTTAGAAGTCAGTAAGTCTCCAGTTCTGCCCCTTCCCTTCCCTCTCCCTTGATCTCTTTTCCCTGCTAGTCTTAAGATCTTTTCATTTAGGCCAGCCTTTGGCTTTTAAACACAATGCTTAAAAAGTGGCATTCTTCCTCCCCCTGGTATCTTACAAATTATTTTAAAATATATTTTGAACTCTTTTAACCATATGCCTTTGTATAGAACTATTATTCAGTTGTTGTTGTTTTAAAAAAATGTGAAATAATTTTTTTAAGCCAAACATCTATCTTAAAATTTTATAAGCTGCCTCGAGTTCCATCCTAGGAGAAAGACAGAGGAGAAATCAAACGCACAGACAGACAAGACAGGTAAGCAAGCAAGAACACTGGGATGCATAACAGGCCATAAAGCAGATACTTAACTCTGCCAAACAGCTATCATTGCGAGTGGTTTCTGTATTGCTTTCCAGCATTTGAGATGCTTCATCATACCTGTTGGTTCACAGCTCCTCTGGTCTGCCTTCAGTTGGTACCCAGGAGCACAGGAGCAAACAGCTTTCCCAGCTGCGTCGTTCTTGCAAAATTGCTTGCAGCCTCCGTTTTTGGTGGAGCAGGTAGCATCTTATTGTAGGGTGAAGGGGGTTGAGAAGGACAAAAGAAGGGCATCAAATTTACCTACAGCCTAAACTAGTGGCATTTCCGCACTAGCCTGTTATAGCGCGATGATTCCACTTTCACCATCCTCTGGAATCCTGGGGTTTGCAGTTTCGGGAGGGGCCAGCTGGCCCCTCCCGAAACTGCAAACCCCAGGATTCCAGAGGATGGTGAAAGTGGAATCATCGCGCTATAACAGGCTAGTGCGGAAATGGCCCAGGAGAAGAAAAGAGGCTTGCAAACAGGTGCGAGGAGAGAGGGAAATAACTTGTCACTGGATCAAGTTTTAGAATTGATTCACAGAGGAATCCTTATCATGTGATATCTTCAGCATATATAATGTTTGCTAGCTGAATAATACCCAGCATTAACCAGATCTGTGCCTAACATCACACAAGGGGTCCGTGGTTTTCCATTCCTACCTTAAAAAAAAAAAAATTCCACAAAATTTCAGGATTAAACAAAACCCATAATTACTTGAGTGAATCATCTCCAGTTTTCCTACCTTTTAAAAAACCTTTCGAGTTTTGGGCAACAGGGCCTCAGATAGGACCCTGATGTTTTCTAATCAAATAAAAATAAAAATTATGAATTATAGCAGGTCCTTCCTCAATGATGATGATGATGATGATGATCACAATGATGAGGATGAAGAGGATTCTATTATTATTTGCTTCTAGGAAGTCTGGAATGTCAACTTGAAATGGGACACTGAAACTTGGATAACACCAAAAGGCACTTTATCAAATTTGGGAGGCCTCTCCCAAGATTTCATGATAAGTTGTGGGCACCCTCCTTTTGCCTCCAATGGTCCCGATTCACCCCCATTTGAGTTTTTAGCCTAAATCTCAACACTGTAACTTGGACAACAGTCAAAACTCTCTGTCAGGACTGGAGGCATCTAACACGACGTATGGAATGAAAACTGTAATTAAACCAAAAGCTAACACTGAACTCTGTATATAAAGCTAAACTTCAGGCAGAAATAATTCAAAGCAACCAGAATCCAAAATTAAATAAGAAACTGGTAAACAGTCCAATTACTGGCAGGGGTCAACATTTATAGTTAAACACAGTGCAATATTTTCCCAGCTATGGGGTGGTAGTGTTGGGGAGAAACACAGTGTAGATCGAGGGCCTTTCTGCACTGCACTGTTATAGTGCTATTATTCCACTTTCAACATCCTATGGAATCTTGGGGTTTGCTGTTTAGGAAGGGGACTTTAGAATCCTCAGCCAGAGAGCTCTTTGGTCTCAGGAAGCTACAAGCCCCAGAATTCCAGAGGATGTTGAAAGTGGAATAATAGCACTATAACAGTGTGGTGTGGAAATAGCCCAAGTCATCCCAGAAGGGCAGGAAGCCAATATAACAAGAACTCCAATGACAGAGAGGGGGAAATATAATATATTATTAGACAATCACTACTTAACATACCTAATTCACAATTCCTTCCTTCATAGCCTGCTGGACACCAGCATATGTAGTTACTAACGTCATCTTCACACCGGCCTCCATTTTGGCAGGGGTTTGATACACACTGATCTCCATCTTGAAAATGAAGATTGAAGATTATAAGTGGTTGTTTTGCTCCATGGCATCCCAAAACTTCAACTAACTAAGGCAGCCATCCCAACTGGGGCCTAAAAACTCATTGTTAGTGCTAACCAGAGTATAGCCGTTGAATTAAAATGGATTTACCCATGCGTTGACTCATCATTCAACAATTGAGTCGATGGGTCTACTCTGGTTGGATTCAACCAATAGGATTCCAGTTGGGTGTTTTTTGGCTGTGTTGACTAGAAATGATGAGAGTTGCAGTTCAACATGTCTAGAAGGTACCCAACTGGGGAAGTCTGATCTAAGGAGTCAAATATCTTCCAGGCAATGACTTTCCATAACTGCTACCCCAATGATTTCTTTCGAATATCAAGGAATATCCAGAGGAAGGCGAGCAAAATGGTGAAGGGTCTGGAAGCCACGAAGCTCTATGAGGAGTGGATTAGGGAGCTAGGGTTGTTTAGTCTGCAGAAGAAAATGTTAAGAGAGGACATGATAGTCATATTTAAATATTTGAAGGGATGTCATGTTGAGGAGGGAGCACTCTTGTTTTCCACTGCTCTAGGACAAGGAGCAATGGATTCAAGCTACAGAAAAGGAGATTCCACCCGAACCACAGAAAGAACTTCCTGACAGTCAGAGCCGTCCACCAGTGGAATGAGCTGCCTCCATGGAGTGTGGTGGAGTCTTCTTCTTTGGAGGTTTTCAAGCAGAGGCTGGATGGCCATCTGTCAGGAGTGCTCTGATGGGTGTTCCTGGATAGCAGGGGGTTGGACTTGATGGCCCTTGGGGTCTCTTCTATGATTCTATGATTCTATGACTGTAATGTAAGTGGAAATTTAGAAGAAGAGATCACTTACCAAGATACACCTTCCAAAAGGCCATCTAGAAAGAAAAAAGTAAAAGTTAGTAGAAATTCAGATTCAGACGGGGAAGGAATTAAAGATCAGACATTCACAGGTTTGACCTTTGCAAAGCTGACTATTCCCAAGGTGCCTGCCCCTCCCATTCCCCTGCCTTTTTCTGGGCACGTGTGTCTTCCTTCCTCGGATCTGGGCCAAGTGAATGTAAGGTACGCAGTTCCACATGCATAAAAGGTGTGTGTATGCCTTCTCTCCACTCATGGCTGCCCCCTACCATTCACTTTGCCCATTGCTTGGGTGCCTGGAAAGAACAGTCTGCCTGGCCAAAATGCAATGGCATTGGGGTGGAGGCATACATGTGTGGCTGCCCGTTCCCAATCGCTTTCCTTTTGTGAGGGTGTCTGGAAGGGAGGCAGTGCACCCAGACAAAATGCAAGCTAATGGTGGTGGGGTCCTAGAGAGCAATTGGAGGGGGAGCGCTCACTTGGGTGGAGGGGGGGATATTCATTTTTTTTAACTTTTGCAAGGGTTCTGCACCCCAAATCTTCATGAAAGTTGAGGAGCCATTGTAGTTTTTTTTTCTCCCCTGCCTACTCTCTCCTTTATGGAGGGCCAGTGTGGTTTGAGCACTGGACTACAACTCTGGAGGTCATGGCTACGGCTACCCACTGAGTAACCTTGGGCAAGTCACATTCTCTCAGCCTCAGAAGAAGGCCAAAGTAAACCCCTTCTGAACACATCTTGCCAAGAAAACCCCCTGTTAGGTTTGCCCCTTCAACCTTTCCTCCTTTGTTTTATGGCTGTCAGTTCTGGTTTGTGATAGGATTCCCCCTTTAAACCTTCATTTTGTGTCTGGTTGGACCAGACATGACCTTCTAGTAACCTTCTTCCCCTGAAGACCCAAGCCTGAAGTCCTCTCTTCCTTGCCCATTTCCGCACTAGCCTGTTCCAGCGCTATGATTCCACTTTCAACATCCTATGGAATCCTGGGGTTTGCAGCTTCGGGGAGGGGCTGGCTAGTGCAGAAATGGGCCTTGTTCCAGATCTCATATTCCAGCAATCAAGACTCACTGTTTTCTCCTCATTCTCAAAGACTTCTCTTGCTTCCTCATAGCTGCATGTTTCCTCTATGCATTCACGCTCAAGGTTTCCTGGAACCACTTCTTCCAGCCTCCCGGTGTTGAACCTTTTAAACCGGTGCAAAACACTGCTGGCCTCTTTGCGATTTATAAAAACTTCAAGACATAATGAAATGAATTAGAGGAAGAGAAGGCAACATCTGTTGTGCTATTTTTTTGCTGTGATTCCTAGAATTCTCTGCCAGAGAGCTTTAGTTAACTTCTCGGAACTACAAATCCAAGGATTGCTTAGGGTGGAATTAAAGTGGTATGAAACTGGTCAAGCTGTGTAATACAGAAACACTATTGGGAAAGAAGGAGAATGGCAATGAGCATCCTTGTATTTTGTTCCATTTTGTTGCAAACCCCACCCTGTGAGAGCATCAAATATTTAAACTGGTGCTTGGAAAAGTTACTTCTTTAGATCTCTATTTCCCTATGCTGTCTGGGAGTTCTTGGGGGTTATAGGCCAAGAGGGTAACTTTTCCAAGCCCTGCTCTGCATGACAGAAATCTAAAATGAAGGCAATCCAAAGGCAAGTCTATCATCAGCCTAAAGTTCCAGTATAGATCTCTTTGCTGGTTGAGAAAGTAATTATACATCAAATTGTGACCTTGGGCTTATTTGCCAAAGCTTAAAGCTTGACAATTCATGTAACCAAAATCAGGTGTTGGTTGCTTTCAAAGGGACAGTTTCAAGAAAGGGTTTGGCAGTCTTCACTGACAACAGAAAGACTTAAATAAATTAAAAAAAGAAACATTACAAAAAAAAAAAAAAGATTATGTTCCCAGTTTGCAGTACAGAGTCATCCAGCAGGTTTATCCAAAAGCATAACCAAAGAAAACATCTAATCT
The DNA here is from genome assembly GCA_948474755.1 of Ctenosaura bakeri. Lineage (NCBI taxonomy): Eukaryota > Metazoa > Chordata > Lepidosauria > Squamata > Iguanidae > Ctenosaura > Ctenosaura bakeri. The sequence goes on along the minus strand of CAOLHI010002385.1, from coordinate 148,600 downwards.
TTAAGCCGATGAGGATAAGACTTTATTTCTATGCCTAATAATGCACATAATGGCTACAATTCAGCAGCAAGCAGCTACTTAGTTAAATGGACTTAACTAAGTAACTTCTTTTGATTGTTTTGTTTTGTTTTGTTTTGTTCTGGTAGGCTTTGGAAACTAACCAGTGTTGAAAGAGGATTTAATCATGTGCTGTAGTGTCTGCATTTTAATGGGTATCTTTTAAAATGACTTTGAATTCCATTTAAAACTGAATTATATATTAATTATTTTTATTTACACTTAATGATGGGGAATTTCTCTACCTGTTCATACTCAGTAAACTGCCTTCAATACCAGAGCTTGTGAAAAGGCAGACAATACATAAATAAAATAATGGTATGAGGAGGCTGTTATACGGAAGGCTGCACCCAAACTGAAAAGGTGAATTTCTGTTCCCAAGGTTTCCAGGAGAGTCCATTGACCCTTTCCTTGCAAGGAAAAGAAAGATATCTGGAGGGGCCAAGGGCTAAGAAAACAGCCATGGTGGCCATGTGCAACCCCCAGGCCAAATTTTGCCCACCCCTGAGGTTCAGAAAAGCAATTGCAGGTGGTTGAAATGGAAGGCAGTGGAAGGCAATTGGAAATGGAAGGCAAACGGAAAGTTTTAACATCGTATCTAGAGGCCATGAACCCACAGAAAATAAAGTCCAGGTTTCGATAATACAGAATCCTCTTTCTCCTATGTAGGATTGCACTGTTGAATAATGAGAGGCAGTAGTCTTGAAATCACAAAAAATACAAGTTAATTCTGCAAGACCTCCCACTCCCTCTCTCTCTTTGCAAAGTAATCTCCACGTTATGGGTTGGAATGCCATCTGGCCTAGAAAAATTGTTCCTTTCAACTGGTAAAAGTTGAGACGTACATGCTATTCTTCAAGCCACCATATTTTCATTAGAATATCTATCCAAAAGGAAGCAGCCATCGCCCACATCGTGCTGCTCGTAAATGACAGATTCCTTATCAGATGACAAAACTGCACTCTTACCCCATATCATAAGAAACATAGAGGGCTTGTTAGCTTTAAAATGAACCAACCTGCACATTTGGAGACCAGAAACGAGCCCGCCAGGAGACAGACCACAAATACGAAGACACGGTTTGCCATTTTCTTAAAAGAGCCCAAACTGCTTTGCTAATGAGTAGTGAACTGGGATTCTCTGGATCAATTCGTTCCAAAGTGCAAGTACATATTTGCTTTGTTTTGGGCTCAGCTTTGAGGTAAGCCTTTCATTAAAGGTCTCTCAAGGGACGTATCCGGAGGATTCTAAAATGGCCACCTCCACGTTAAAGGAGATGCTGGTTTTAGCATGATCTTATCAGATCTTACCCAAGAATTTTCAAGTATCTCCAAACCTCAGACCTACGGTTTCTTGCTTGATTTCTTTTCTACTTTTAGGGGGTATTAATTTTTTAACACTACTCAACATGGCAAATGGATCCATTTTGGAGAGGAGCCATGTGCACAATGTATTGGCCATTTCTACACTAGACTATTATAGTGCTATTATTCCACTTTCAACATCCCATGGAATCGTGGGGTTTGCAGTTTAGAGAGGGAGCTTTGAGGCCTCTCTCTAAACCACAAACCCCAGGATTCCATGGGATGTTGAAAGTGGAATAATAGCACTATAATAGTCTAGTGCAGAAATGGCCATTGGCATATGCCTTCACAAGGAGTCTTACTCATGGTAGCCTCATCCCAAGGTTTTCTTGACAAGATTTCTTCAGGAAACCTTGCCTTCCTCTGAGGCGGAGAGAATGTTGTTTGTCCAAGATCACCCAGTGGATCTCCATGGCTGAGCAGGGATTCAAAGTCTGGTATCCCCAAATTGTAGTCCACCCCAGAAATAAACCACTATGCCTAATCCATATGTAGGAACCACTAACCTGTATGTCAGGAAATTGTAGGTTTCATTGAAAGGTTGAAAATCCCTCATTTATCCATTCAAAGCCTTTGACAAATTACTTTTAAGAAGTAATTTATTATGTAACTCATTATTACAACCCCCTTCAATCAGGTAATTCAATTATTGCACTAAAGTAATTTGTTAATACTTCAGCCTCAAACGTTTTGTCTGCTTTTGCTTACTTATTTTTGGTTTGTGTGTCTCTGTGGCCCTTTTCGCACGGGCCTTTTCTCGCGCGACAGCCCCGTGAGCCTCGTGGGAGTGGGAGCATTGCTCCGCACGACGCACTCCCACTTCCACCGGGCTCACGGGGCTGAAGCAGCGCGAGCGCGGGTTTTTGATTTTCGCTTCGAAGCGAAAATCACCCGCGCTCGCGCAACGCTCCCGGCGCCCGCGCGCACTTACCTCTTGTGCGGAGCGTCGGGGAGCCGGCCGGGTCGCGCTTCCTTCCCTCCGCCCCTGCGGAAAGAAGGGACGGGGCGGGGTGCTAGCGCGACAGACGCGACACGTCCTGCTTCGCGCGTGCGCGTGGGGGGGCGGACGCGATAAGCGCCTTTCTCGCGTGCGGGGGGGATGGACGGGACAAGTGCCTTTCTCGCGCGCGGGGGGGGATGGACGGGACAAGCGCCTTTCTCGCGCGTGCGGGGGGGGATGGACGGACGCGCTAGCCGCCGCCGCCTCTGGGAGGCTGCCGCTTCCCCGCTCGTTCCTTCGCCTGCAGAAGGAAGGAGGGGGAAGCAGCAGCCTCCCGGAGAAAGCTTCTTGTGCGAGCCGCCCTCCTCCGTCGCGCGAGCGCCGGCGCTGCGAAAAGGGCCTACGTTTGGTGATTCCTCAGGTAATTATTGTGTTTTTTCCATCTTTTTTTTTGCGGGGGAAGGACTTAGGCAAATGGATTTAAAACAAAAAGATTGCTTAGGATTTAGCACTGGAAATAACCAATCAATTTGTGTTTTCTTTTCTTTTTTTTCAAGGTTGCATTTATGCTTGAAACAATATATACAGAGGCCATACTCTGTGTTTTAAAGGGGAATTGTACTTGTTGGAAGCTTCTGGAATCCTCCTTTTTAGACTGTCAGAAAAGCTACTGTTTTTAAATTGGTCCACTGGCAAATTTAAGGAGTGCATCATTACATCTGGAAATTATGATTGAGTCTGAGGTTTGCAAATAAGTGGTCTGTAGGTGGCCCACAGGCTCAGTGCTGCTCTCTCCCAAATTAATGCACATTAATCTTACCCCTGCTGCAGTTTATGATCCAACTCTGCTATCCATGCAAGACATTCTTTTATGGTTAAGCCAGTGGCTAATAGATATGTATGAGGTAATATAGATATGCATAAAAGCTTTTCATGGACTTCCAAACTCCTACACTCTTGTAAGTCTGTATCTTTTATTCTCCATTTAATTATGATAGCTGGTGAGTGAATGTGCACTTATGTGCAATTATGACCTAACTCTATAATATATGCCACCTTCACAAATTCTGATGCTTTTGGATGGTCCCCTCTCTCTATCAATTCAACTCTACAATTTCTCTTTAAATCTTAGAAGCCCAATGGGCACCAAGACTGGTGCTATTAATAAAGCCTTTGGGGTCCAATGGATTTGTATCCAAGTTGCCCATGTGTTGCAGTTTAAATGATTTTAGATCATTTTTAAATGATCTTGTTCCAACTGTGAAGAGATTTTAATATGCTTTTTGTCTTTTAACATCATTCTCGTTGATTCAAATTGTTCTAAACTGATTCACTTGTTTGTCATCCTAAGATCTTCAGATGTAGGTTGGGATGCACATATTTAAATAGATAAATATCCAAAAAGAAAATAATATCATACTTCCATTGTAACTCCAATGCAGGATGCTGTAAGGTACCAGGTATCATTTGACTTGTGCCCATATTAATACATTCACAACTTTGCGAAATTCCTGGGAAAACCTTAAAAGAACTGTGTGTGGCAACACAACCTCCACCAAAATGGTTTCCTACTTCCATGTCTAGTAAAGTGTAAAACTATATTTACTATAAAGGTAAAAAATGGCTCACTCTTAATTTTAAAAGAATGACAAATACCAATAAATGCAGGGGATGGGCAACATTTCTTGGGACCCATTTCATGCCACCAAGAGCTTCAGGGAACTGCATGGACTGCAAAAAAAAAAAAACAAAAAACAAAAAACCACCATTCCCCCTCCCCAAACCAGAAATGACCATAAGACCACTTCTGATTTTGAGAAGTACTGTCTGAATCCAACTGGGACGTTATGGTGAACTGATGTGCGACTTGCATGAAGTTGAACTGCAACATTACATTCTCAAAAGGTGAGTGGAGATGTGTAAAGCAGAGCCACCGGTGTGGCTGTTGCACAACATGTTCTGATGTGCAATGTGTCCTGTTGCAAAATGGGAGCCCCCGCCGTGCAATGGGATATCTTTCACAGTGCCATGTTATGCATGACTGCAATTCTCCAGCATGGCTGCATATCAGTGATGTAGCTCCATCATTGCAAAGTTGTACTTGGTAGCTTCTAATGCTGGATTTCATCTGGTTTTTGTCTTTTTTTAAAAAAATATCACGTAGTGTAGGAGTGTATTTTAAAAAGTGTGTCGCTGCTCCTGAACTCCTCCAGAAGAGTCAAGTAGGGGCAGAACAAGGACTGATCAGGGAATCTGGAAGGATTGAGGGATGCAAGAAAAGCCTTGGTGAGGCCTCGTGAACCTTCCCCAGATTGCCCTTTACCCATTCCTGATAAGTGGAACAATAGACACCCGAGGATTTTCACTGTGGGCTGGGAGTTTTCCACAGCTCAGATTCACAACGGTGATGCCAATGGGCTTACTCATAGTGTAACTTACATGTGGTTTCACTATATCTCCCAAAAGAGAAGTGCAGTGAGTACCAGTTGCTTTTTAATACATTTCCCACCCTGTTTTTTTCCCAAAGCACATGATAGTCATGTGTTTTGCCTTCACAACACATCCCAGTGCTCAAGGTGATGAAGAGAATATATCTTGTTGAAGGCCTCACAGCTATGGCATTCTTTGTCTGCATCCTTACATCTACATAGATCTCTTCAGATCCAAAAGTGGAATATGTTACTGCCTGGTAAAGTCTCCTTCTTTAAAGCTTTTTAAACAGAGACTGGATGGATATCTGTTAGAATACTTTGATGGTGTCTTCCTACATGGCAAAATGGTTGGGCTAGATGGCCCTTATGGTCTGTTCCAGCTCTATAATTCTATAATTCTTTTTGGTTAGTATTCCCTTCCTCCTTCTGCACTGACCAGTCCCCTACCCAAGAGTAGCAGCAGCCCCCTCCAACACGCCTGGTGAGTAGAGGTCAGAGAAGTGTCTGGCTAGTCCCCGTAGCCAGACCCCAGGTGAGTAAATCATCCATTGATGCCTGCAGAAGACTTCAGTGGACCTCAGCGATGATGTGATTACTTAACATCTGGGTATAGGGCTATAATCATTTGCTTGTCTGCTTGCCCACTTCTTTCACTAGGGCCATTTCCGCACTAGTCTGTTATAGTGCGATGATTCCACATTCAACATCCTCTGGAATCCTGGAAACTGCAAACCCCAGGATTCCAGAGGATGTTGAATGTGGAATCATCACACTATAACAGACTAGTGTGGAAATGGCCCAGGTCCAGAATGACTGTGGGAGGTTTCAGTAACTCTTCAGTTAAGTCTGGGTATCAGCTAATGGCCAGCTGTAGCCCATGTTGAATTACTACAGCATGCTGGACTATACAGGATTCCAGCCCAATTTATCTCGGCAATCCAAGCTAAGCCTTCTGCTCCACACCATTCCTCCTTTTCCTTCCTCTTCACAGTGTTCAAACTTTTTGCTAAATGAGATGTGTGTTTTGTTGTGCACTGACTTCTTTATTGATATTCAATTCTGTGAACCCATTTCTGAAAAAGAACTCAAGATGGTTGCATTCCCCCTCTCCCTCCCCGCATCAGAGGACACTTGTGAAAGATAGAGGAGTATGTGTTGGTTTTGACGTCTTCCCTAGGTAAGCCTTGTTGTATTTTTGATCCACTGAATATGGTCCCCTATTCCAGTGTAGATGCTGTATTTGTCTTTCCCAGCACATGGCTCCCCACAGGTGGTCACGGCTGTTAGAAACCAGGTGTCTTTGATGTCTGTGGCGTAGGGGCCACCACTGTCTCCGTGGAGGACTTTCTTAGCTGCGGAGGGGCTTTTGCCACAAAACATGTTTGGCCCAATGGTATACCCAGTGCTGTTCAAGCAAGCAGCTTGGTCAACCTGCACAACTTGTAGGATGTTGGCTGATCCTCTTTGGTCCAGCAGCCTCCACCAGCCGCTCACAGTGCCGGATCCACGCTTGAGGAGGCGGTCTGTAAACCCTTTGTCTGCCAAGCAAATCGGGGTGACGTAGGAGCTCCATCGCAGTGGTGAATCCAGCTCAAGGAGGGCAATGTCTTGGTGGTACTTGTTACTGGCATTGTAGGCGGGATGCGGGATTGCCCTTATGATGCGACGGAGTTGTTCCGTGTTTTCAAAAATGTCTGTATTGTATTCACCTGGCAAAAGAAGCATTGGAAATGTCCTGAGAAATTTAATATTCTTATGAATATTAGTATTAATATTTAAACAGACTTTTAGTCTTTAATTGTTTGGGATAGAATGGGATGGACAAGGTATGGCTCACAGGCCACATGTGGCCTTCACAACTTTTGTTGTGACATCTGGAGCCCCAGGGGTACAAAATGCCCCCAAAATGTCCTCAAATGACTTTCAGGGGTATAGGGGTATTTGCACTGTCTTTTGCCCCCTGGACCAGTTTATGACGAGGAGAGGACTTTTTTGGAACAGGAAGTAATTTCTCCTGACGATGTTGTTAAAAAAGGCATCTCCTTGGGCTAAAATAGCCCAGGAAGGCACCAGAACATAAAGTATACCCCCATGTTCCCTAAGAGAGGTTTGGGGGCTTTTGGGGGCAAAGAATTTTTTAGGAGTGATGTAGTGGGGATGTGGTGCAGCCCTCCATGGTCTCCTGGGTGGAGGGCTAATGCTGCTCCCTAGACTTCCACAGTTGCCCATTTATGGGGTAGAAGGATGCACAACGACCTTTTTTTTTTTTTTGGTAATATCTAATGTGTGTTTTTAAAAATTGCTTTAAATTAGTATTTTATTTGGATTGATAGTTGGATGCTTTTTTTAGACATTTATACTGTCCCACTCAGCCATGGAAACCCACTGGGTGACCTTGGGCAAGTCACACTCTCTCAACCTCAGAAGAAGACAACGGCAAACTGCCTCTGAACATAAATTGTACCTTCAGTATCTCACTTTCAGCCCATCCATTATGAACTCCCATCTCCTTCAGTATTCTTGACCATGGAATTTTAGCCAATAATTCCCTAAGTTTACAGAAATCAGCTTTCTTAAAGTCTAGAATGCGTGTCTGGCTACACTTGGCTTCTCCTTCCCAATAGCAATAGCAATAACAGTTACATTTCTATACCATTTATCAGTGCTAAGCATTCCCTAAGTGGTTTACAATGCATTTTGGCTAATTGCCCCCAACAAGCTGGGTACTCATTTAAGTGACCTACAGGAGGATGGAAGGCTGAGTCAACCTGGAGCCCTGCAGGATTGAACTCACAATGTTGTGGCTGCAGTACCAGCATTTAACCTCTGCACCACCAGGGCTCTTGGTGCCACCAAGGCTCTTGGCCACTGAATAACAAAGAAAATTCTGTACATGGAGAGCTATTCTGCACAAAAGTTGCACATGGATTCCCCCCCCCCCACAGAAAACAGTGGTCAAGATCCTGCTTTGGTAGATGTATCTAGGTTGATGAAGCTCCACACTCGTGCCTACTTCTGCCAATGCTACCACTACATACCCACCTCTTAAGCCAGGCAGTGGCCCTGCTAAGGGTGTGCAAGGTACTGCAGATTGCAATTCTCGAAAATGATGATGGCAGTGCTCCCCCAGGCATAGGACACATTGAGGCAGACAGTGTAATTTTAAAAATTTTTTTGCATGGGCTTTTGAGGATCTCTAGAGACTGAACTTTGGGTTCCTGAGGGCTGTTTTAGGCAAAAGTAAAGCAAGCGGGGAAGGCATTCCCAACATTAAAGTGGCTCTGTTGCTCACCTGCCAGGATGGTGTGTGGCTGATACTCCAAACAATGTGCTGCAGTGACAACCCACTTTTCATTGATGATGGTGCCTCCACAGAATCCTTTCCGCTCAAAGCTGTACATGTAAACCTGTGAGCAGCGAAAGTGTATCAAATAATAAAACCAGAGCCTAAATCCTATTTTAATTCTAACCAGAGTAGATTCATAAAATCAATTGCATTTATCCACAGGAAGGACCCTATGAGGAGAGGTTTAAAGAGTAGGTCTGTTTGGCCTGGAAAAGAGAAGGTTAAGAGGTGACATGATAGCCATGTTTAAATATTTGAAAGGATGCTATATTGAAGATGGAGCAAGCTTGTTTTCTGCTGCTCCAAAGACTAGGAGATGGAGAAATATTATTAAAAGATATTCCGTCTAAACATTAGGAAGAACTTCCTGATGGTAAGAGCAATTCAACAGTGAAATATGCTACTTTGGAGTGTGGGTGGAATGTCTTCTCTGTTGGTTTTTAAATAGAGGTTGGATGACCATCTGTCCAGAATGCTTTGATTGTGTCTTCCGGCATGGCAGAATGGGGTTGGAATGGATGGCACTTTGGGGTCTCTTCCAGCTGTAGGAGTCTATGACCACCAGGAGGTCCAGGAGAATGATGTCATCCCCATGAATCCAACTACAAGGGCACAGCTGAGTGATTTCTGGCTACTTCCCATCCTCCGCTGACCACAACATTGGATAGGGAGGAAGATGTCTGAGCTGACAAGTAAACAGTATGGGGTGGAGGAGAGGAGGAGAGCTATGGCTTATGAAAGTTCAAACCCTGACAGCAAAATCTAGGATTTCATCTCTTGTTTTCTGTGGGAAAATGTTGGTTTTGTGCAAAGCCTCACACTTTTTATAAAAAATTTCTTTTGCAAAAAAAAAAAAGAGTCATTAAGTAAAGAATCTCATGGCAGTTGGCCACCCTTTGTCACTGAGGATGGGAAAACTGCATAGATTCTCAGGCCATTTCTGCACTAGACTCTTATAGTGCTATTATTCTACTTTCTGTGGAATCCCGAGGCTTGCAGTTCAGGCAAGTGAATCTCCCCACCAAATACAGAATTGCTGCCTGAACTGCATCTAGATGGTAACTGCCTTTAGAGGGCAGCAAAGATTTAAACGGTATTGAAATCAGAGCTGCTTTGAATGTAGGGCTAGCAAACAAAAGATTTGTTTAAAGGGGAAAAAGAAGAAGAAAAAGAGACTTAAAACATCACATTGCTATATTTACAACATTACTGAGTAATGATTATTAAGTCAAACTCGCAAATGTGGAGGATCAACTGTACTTTAATTGCTATGGATCCATCCTATGGAATCCTGGGATTTATAGTGTAGTGAGGGACTTAGAACCATCTGGGAAAGAAGTCTAAATCTCTCACAAAACTTCAAATTCCAAGATTCCATTGGATGGAGGCATGGCAATTAAATAATAACAGACTACTATAATTGCACAGTGTGAAATGGGCCCTGATATTGTTGAACTTCCGCTCCCCTCCATCCCAGGCAAATACAGCCAGTGGTCATGGGAAATGAGAGAAAAATGACAGTTTCTGTGTCCGATGTCCTTGGGACAGTCAGTCTGCTTTGGCTTTTAGTCTGAACTAAAATCTGAACTTTTACAACACTATCCGTGGTCTCCTACATTTTGGATATAGGGTTGATAGCCTTGGATAGCTCCTTTAAAGTTCGTACTAATATCAAGAACAGATTCGGTGCCTCACTTTAGTGCCGGCTGGCCCCTCCCGAAACTGCAAACCCCAGGATTCCAGAGGATGTTGAAAGTGGAATCATCGCACTATAACAGGCTAGTGCGGAAATGGCTTGACATTGGAACCACTGGCTTCCACTGGGGGTGGGTGGGATGGGAGTCTCCCAAAATCTGGAGGGACACAGGTTTCCCAAACTTGAATTTGAGTGATCAGACTAGGGGTGTTAAACAGGTAACCAAATTTCACTACCTGCCAGGGAACTTCGCCTTTCATGCTGTCCATGCTGGCAACCTCTTGCTTCTGACCAGCAGCATCCAATTTTTCCTTCTGGACGGCAGTGGCGTTAGATGCCTGGGAGAGCTCGTGCTTCGCTGCCTCGGGAGCTGTGATCTTTCCACACGGGAAGGGCACTGGGGAAAAAGGGAAAAAAAGACAAAGCCAGTTATGCATTGGCACTTTCCGGTTTTCAAAAGCACAGGTATATCTGCAGGAACCCAGGAGAGGACATTCTTGATGGTTGCTCCCAGGGTTTGGAATTCTCTACCTAGGAAGGCAGGAACTGCTCTTTTTTTCAGCCCTTCCATTGGTAAGTGTTTTTTTTCCCTTTTCAATCTGAACAGGCTTTTAGGAACTGACTGCAAAGATTCTTGGGCCATTTCCGCACCAGACTCTTATAGTGCTATTATTCTACTTTCAACATCCTGTGGAATCCTGAGATTTGCAGTTTAGGGAAGGGCATTTAGAGTTCTCAGCCAGAGAGCTCTTTGGCCTCACGAAACTACAAACCCCAGAATTCCACAGCAGGTTGAAAGTGGAATAACAGCACTTTAACAATGTACTGCTGAAATGGCCTCATGTGTAGTTTCATTTTTGTCATTGCTATGGATTTGTTTTTAAATTGTCTTAATTCAATGGGCAGTTGATTGTGTTTTAATAATAACTTATGACAGGCATCCTGTTAGTGCCATAAGCATGCCTATGGCCATTTCCGCACTAGACTGTTATAGCGCTATTATTCCACTTCCAATGTCATATGGAATCCTGGGGTTTGCAGTTTAAGGAGGGGCCAGATGGTCCTTCCTTAAACTGCAAACCCCAGGATTCCATAAGATGTTGAAAGTGGGATAATAGCGCTATAACAGTCTAGTGCAGAAATGCCTTAAGTCATGTAAAGCATGTGAGATGACGGCACAACAAACACATTCTGCTGACAGCAGCAGAATCAGAATTGCCTGTACAGCAATGTTGTTCATGACCGTCATGCTTTCTACATTTCACACTGCATTTGCATATGGCTCATGGTGCATTGCTGCTCCACTTCATGGTTACCCATTGCTGGGCCACAGCTGGACAGAACTGGAATCAATGTAATTGGAGGTCACTTCCTGTAACTGTTGGACTGTGCCCCCCCAGGTTTTGGCAGGTTTGGGTGCTGGTGCAATCTGCAGAGTCAAAGCCGTGCCCCAGAAGTTCCTTTTTCCCTCTGTATTTTTCATTCCAAAAACCAATCATCCAACCAACCCTAAAGAATACTGGGAGGTCAGCTTGGTGCCCCTCTACTTCCTTTCTCTTTCTCCTCTTCTTCCTTAGGTGTGGGGAGGCATTGGGAGGGGTACCTAAAAGTGTCATGGGACGTGTGGGTCAAATGTGGCCTACAGGCCACATGATTCCCACCCCTGCTTTTAATGACATGATAAACCCTTCTATAAGAGAGTACTTTGAGAGCCAGTGTGATGTAGCAGTCTGAGCCTTGGATTACAACCCTATAGACAAGGGTTCGATTCCCTGCTTGGTCATGGCAACCCCCTGGGCACATTGCACACTCTCAGCCCCAGAAAACCCCATAATAGATTTGCCTTAGGGTCCCTATAAGTTGGAAACAACTTGAAGGCACACAACAGCAACAACAACAACAAGTGAGCACGTCAGTAGGGTTATACAGGAGGGAAACAACAAATGCAGAGGGAAAAGGAAGATGGATTATTCCTCCGCCTTTCAGGAAATGCGATCTCCCTGTCAAGATGATGGAAGGCATCAGGAGGACTTCTTGCTTCTCCCCGGCCTTTTTGACTTCAAATGATAGTGCCATGAGGGACCTCCGCTCAATAAGCAAGCAATTAAAATCAATGAGCGCCACAATTAAAAGTGCCAGGAAATAGATAATCTTAATACAAATGTTCAGCTCTGCCAGACATTTATTATTCCTAACAATTTCCGTAGCATTTTCCCAGCATTAGAAATGCTCCATCATTCTTCTGCCCGTGTTATGTTGTTCTTGAAACATGTTTCTGACCCTGGCTGAGGTTAGAAAAATAGGTCCCCAATGTTGGAGCTGACCTTTAGGCCGCTCCTGAGGAGCAACTAGGACTCAGAAGCCAAGAAAAGAGCAAGCCAAGCAATCCTGGGGAGAGCCAGGAAAAACCAGGGATGCAATCCTTGGCTGCTTTTCTTCCTCAAGGAAGCAATGAGCAATTTTAGCAATTTTCTTCTCCCTGTGAGAAAGTCATCAAAATCTACACAGTTTTTGGGGCTTATTCAGTACAAAATTTCCATGTGGAATTTTTGCACATAAAACAACATTTTCTGTAAAGGTAACAGAAATTAATATTTCTGCGCTGAAATTAATATTCCTGCACTGGAATATTGTTTTCTGCAGTGAAATTTTTTTTCTATACACAAAATGCTATTCAGTGCATGAGTTTTGTATGGAATAAGTTCCAAAATGCAAAGATGATCATCCGTTCAGAATTATTCTCATCAGAAATTCTAAACACTTGAGAAACATGTTTTTTTTAAAAAAATAAAATAAATCCAAATACTTTGAATAATCTTTCTGTCCTTCTTGAAAGCTGTCTTTTGTCCTAGCTAAGTCTTCCCCTGAGCAGGAAGCTTTTGGAGGATATTTTTTGGATGAAAACTAGTCTGGAAATACGCTTGGGGAAATGGTTAAAATGTGAAAAAAAAACAAGGGTTTTGGAGGCTTTTGGGGAGACATTAGAGGGGTTTTTTTTGGCCCTACAAATGGGTTTGGGGACTAGATGGGGCCCATGTCATAGTGCACGCTTATTACACATCTATCTAGGGACCAAGTCTTACCAACTTCCTTACTCTGAACAAATGGCTATAGAATTGCAGCCTTAATTTCCCAGAAGAGAGTCACACAGCTCAGGCTTGGAGAGGGACCACAGGGAATCTTTACCTGTTGGTTCACAGGACTTCTGGTCTTCCTGCAGTCTATATCCAGGAGCACAGGAGCAGACTGCTTTCCCTCCAGGTCCATTGTCGCAGATCTGCTTGCAACCGCCGTTGTTTGCTGAGCAGGAAACATCTGGTGGGGAGTTAGGATGAGTCTGTTAAAGGAGTTGGCCAGGTGTTGAGCGGAGCCTTCGCATCACACTCCCAGCCCAGCAAAGGTGCCACCAGGATTATGACATGATGATCACAGGATCTGGTAAGGTGTGCAAATGGCTTATGTCTGTCTGTCTATGTATCTATCTATGCATCTGTTCATCTATCTATCTATCTATCTATCTATCTATCTATCTATCTATCTATCTACACATACATACATACATACATACATACATACATGCACACAATATGTATGTATTTTTATTATTCATTCATTCATTCATTCATTCATTCATTCCAAGGTGTGCAAATGGCTTATGTCTGTCTGTCTATGTATCTATTTATCCATCTGTCTGTCTGTCTATCTATCTATCTATCTATCTATCTATCTATCTATCTATCTATACATACGTACATGCAATATGTATGTATTAATTTATTCATTCATTCATTCCAAGGTGAGCAAATGGCTTATGTCTGTCTGTCTATGTATCTATCTATGCATCTGTCTGTCTGTCTATCTATCTATCTATCTATCTATCTATCTATCTATCTATCTATCTATACATACATACATGCAATATGCATGCATATATTCATTCATTCATTCATTCATTCATTCCCAAGGTGTGCAAATGGCTTATGTCTGTCTGTCTATGTATCTATCTATGCATCTGTCTATCTGTCTGTCTATCTATCTATACATACAATATGTATGTATGCATGTTTGTGTGTTTTATTCATTCATTCATTCATTCATTCATTCATTCATTCATTCCAAGGTGTGCAAATAGCTTATGTCTGTCTGTCTATGTCTGTCTGTCTATGTATTCTTCTATCTATCTATCTACACATACATACAATATGTATGTATGCATTCATTCATTCATTCATTCATTCCAAATAGAGTTTTGGGGAATGTGGAATGGCAGCCAGTTCCAGCTCAGAATACCATTGTGACCAGAGAATTCTGGGATTTGTCATTCAAAACAGAAAGACTCTGGTTGATCATGTCTGCTGATTTGTCCCACCCTACTAAATACCCTCATGATTCGTGGTCCTGAGCAACAAGACACCCACGGCACTATCAACATACCTATCTCGCAGTCCTTTCCTTCGTAACCAGGTGGACAGGAGCAAATGTAGCCACTGTTTTTGAGACGACACCAGCCTCCATTCCCGCAGGGATTACTGATGCATGGATTGCCTTTGCCTTGGAAAGATTGGATCACAATTGGAACCAGCAGTGACCTGGCTTCAAATGCCATGAGAACCACCCTGTTCCCATTTGATGTTATCAGAAGCAAAGCAGAGGCAGATATGGCTAAGACTCAGATGGGAGACCACCAGAGTGCAAGAACTCCAGGAAATCTCAGTGATTTAGAGGTAAGAAGGAATCCTGAGTGGAATTCAGGAGAGCCATCGCTGCCAGTTAGAGTCGACAATATAGGGCCAAATGAACGATTAGTATTGTTGTTCTTGCTAATATTCCTTACAAAATTGAAATCAAGGCAGCTTAATTTTTTTAAAAAAATAGCTAAAAACATACAAACAAGTATGTCTTCTGTACAAAAATGTGAGCACTAAAATGGAATTCAGCTATTGGCAATATTGAAATGTGTTAAAGCAACACTTGGAAAGATACAAATACCATTAAAGGATAAAAGCAACGAAAACAGTTCAGTTTAAAACAGTCCAGCAGCCTCAGCCCATTCTCCAAGAACTTCCCATTTCAAAAAGCTGGAAGGGAATGAAAAAGGTCTTGCTTGCTGGAAGAAGGACTGCAGGGAAGGGGTCATTCCCCTCCCTGGGAATGGTGTTCAGAGACTTGGAGCAAGAAGAAAACTGAGATTCCCAAGTATCAGGAAATCCATTTTTGAGCCGGAAAATGAATAATGGTGTTTATTCCTAGTTTTAAATCAATTATTAGCCACTCTGGACTCATGTAAGCTAGGGTGGGAAGCAAACCAAGCATACAAGCAAACAGTTTTTGCATCTCAGACAGCCAGCTTGTGAGTGATGTGTGTGATGTTTTTAAGCATGGCATCCAATACTTTCTCCCACGAAGAGGCCAAAGCACATTGGATGTAGAAGATGTTGCAATGACCCTTCTGAGAGTTCCCATTTGAAATTTGCATTGGTAATGAAAAATGCTTGAAAGCTAATTTTAAAAGAAAACAAAACACATACCGTGGTATATCTTCCAAAAACTGAGCTAAAAGGAAAATAGCAAAATTAAATTCAAATATGCATGCATTTGTTCTAATTGTAATATAATATAACATAATATAACTGTATATGATGTATTATATATAATATATACATTATAATATTTTATTTATAATTATAAAATGATAATTATAATAATATATAATATATATAGTATAATATAATAATATAATACTAATCTGTTTGTATCATACACATTGCAGGGGCAGCTGGCTGCTTCCAGTTCAGTGAATTTGCTCTGGGTTTTAGTCCAGACTGTAAAGCAGCTATCCAAGGCCCTGAAATTACTTGAAGGAGAGCTCAGCACCTTGGATTGCTTGCATAAAGTTCAGACTAAAGCCTGGAGCAGACTCAGTGACATAGAAATCACCAGCTACCACTGATACTGATTTCCAGGTGCAGTGCCTTGGGTCTATATTCTGTCATGCACAGTCCAATCCTGAACACATGTTGTCAGAAATAATCAGGGTAATGTATTCAGCAGAATATGGGTGTCTTTGATCAATCGATCAATCGCTTAAAGTTTATCGATCTTTGCTGCAAGCCAGCTTCCATGTTCATTTAAAAATAAAGAAACCAAGATTCTACCTCTTATTGAGGACCATTATAAAGCATGAGGTGTTATGCCTATGAAAACAGCAGAATGCATAGAAGCTCTTGGATAAGGTTTCCGGGAGCTTTAATGCCCTGCACACTCCACGTCCAATGTAGTGAAAGTGATGCTGAATCATTATTTTAAAAAATTCAGAATATATTATGCAAAACAAAAACATGCCTGCACTCTTGCTCAGCTTATAAAAGTGAAATAATAAAGTTTTCTTGGCTTCAGAATTTGAATTACTTGGGCACAGAATCATTATATCTCTATGTGTGTGTATGCATTGTGTGGATGCTGTAGAAATAAGTGCAATGATGTTTACTAGAATTTACTTAAGGCTGGAACACTAACAATATTTGGGAAAGCGTGGTAGTGGTGGTGGTATATCTTCCAGTCATTTCTGACTTATGGTGGCTGTAAAGTGAACCTATTATGGGATTTCCTGGGACTGAGAGAGTGCGACACATCCACCCACGTGGTTTCCATGGCCAAGCAGGGACTTGAACTCCGACCTCCATGGTCATAGTCCAATGCTCAGACTATTACAGCATGCTGGCTCTCTTGGGAAAGTACACATTGCCTAGATCCCATTGCTGATTCAAACTAGAGGAGATGCATTGAATCAACTGCTGAACATGTGTATATCTCATTGAGTCAATGGGTCTACTTTAGCTGGAACAAGTAACTATGAAGTTTTAAGGCTACATCGTTCGTTCTTTCTCAACTTAGACCATTTCTGCACTGGACTGTTATAGTGCTATTATTCCACTTTCAACACCCTATGGAATCCTGGGGTTTGCAGTTTAGGGAGGGGCCCCAAAGACCATCCTCAAAGGCCCCTCCCGAAACTGCAAACCCCAGGTTTCCATAGGATGTTGAAAGTGGAATAATACGCTATAACCGTCTAGTGCGGAAATGGCCTCAGAAAAGCACCCAGTTAAGAAACCTCACACTGCAGTAATCACCGTTCTCTGGTCGTCTTCAAAAACTTCTCTTGCTTCTTCAAAATTGCACACTTCTTCAATGCATTCACGCTCAAGGTCTCCCTGAAGGAGCTCTTCCAGAAATCCCGTATTGTACCTTTTGTGTCTCTGCAAAACAGCACTTGCTGCTTCCTGGTTGAGAAAAACTTCCCCATGAAAAGAAAGAAGAGGTCTCTCAGAGGAATATCATTACTCCGTGCAGAAACAGAATCCAGCAAACAACTTTCAAAACCAGATTTTGGGGAAGTATCTTTTTTTCAGTATAACTTCCAGAATTCCCCAGCCAGCTCAGAAGAATTAAATTGCTCAAAATAATTTCCCATGTTCTGGACAAAGCAGTGTTTCAATGCTCTTGGGAATGCAATGTTTTCAATGTTCTGGGAAAAGTGATTTTTCGATGCTACGGGAAAAGTAAGATTTCCAAACTCTGCTCCTTTCTGGGCACAAGTAGCAATATTGCCATGCTCTTTAATAGCCAAGGTAAGGAAATCTTTTCCAGCGGCCTTGAGTGGAATTTGCAAAAAATTAACCAGAAGCGTCATTTTACTGTTTAAATTTGTTGAGATAAGCCCTTGATGCTGAACTCCATGTGAAAAAACAGTTTGAAAACGGACAAACAGCAAGAAGGATTATTAACTGGATCCATGTAAAAATATGGAGGGGAAATCTAACCCTTGTCTCTTTTGCTGGGCTTCTGAGAAAACTCCCTTTGCTAAAACTGAGGCCATTTCCGCACTAGCCTGTTAGAGTGCTATTATTCCACTTTCAACCTCCTATGGAATCCTGGGGTTTGCAGTTTAGGGAGGGGCATTGAGAATTCCCAGTCTGAGAGCTCTTTGGCCTCAGTGAACTACAAACCCAAAAATTCCACAGGAGGTTGAAAGTGGAATAATAGCACTAGAACACTGTAGTGCGGAAATGGCCACAGATTGTCTCTTTGCTTTTATTTAGAGGCCTGACTCTGGTAGAGGAGAGAGTTGAAAACTTTTTGTCCTACAACTCCCAGGATTCCTCATCCCTCCTCTGGGATTGTTGGCTTCCAAAGTGAAGCTCTGCTAAATAAGCAAATTTACAGATTAGTCCCATAGAAGAGATGTCCCATGTGCTTCATATGGCTTATGGGCCTCACGCCATAACACCATTCCCCAAAACTTCCCATCCTCATTTTTCTTTTCTTTTCTTTTTTTAAAGAGTATAATTTGGGGCAGTTTTGCCTCCAGAGGCATACTGCCAAAAAACCATGTTTCCAAGCTCTTCCTAGGAATCTAGTTCCTCTCTTTCAAGCCTTTCTTTATCCAGATGCTCCCATTGTCTTCTAATGAAACTATTCTCTTCTCTGCCCCCACCTTCCCAACCCTGCTGTGATATACAATATATGACAAATATGATTGTCCTATTTCCAAAGGCTGCTGTGAGGATTATTGAAGCTTTATGTGTTTTGGTATAAAAAAATAGTCAAATAGACCGTACCAGTTTGTACCATAGGTGGGAGACAGAAATCATTTTCAAGTGCTCCAAGAAAAGAATTGGGGGAGAAAAGATTTTCCTACCAGAGAGACAGGTTCCCACCAAGACCTCTAATTGTTGCACAGATTTTGGAACTTCCAGGGAGCACTTACTGGGAAAGGTTGTTTTTAGGACCCCCAAACAGTACCCTCCCATACACAAGAGTGAGTTTTTGGAAACCCAAACTTTTTTGCAGATGGACAAAATACATTTTTGAAGGTGGGCAGTGGCAACTGTCAGCTCTGATGTCAGTGGGACAATGAATCCACTTTGGGTTTTAGTCCAGACTTTAAAGGAATTGTCCAAGGTGCTGAATTCAACCCCCAAAGGTCTAGCACTTTGGATAACTCCTTTAAAGTTCAGACTAAGAGACAGGGAGAGTCACCAAGCCATTGACAAGGAAGCCACCAGTTGCCAGAGGTCAGCATTCCATCCCGCAATATTTTGTTGCAGTTCTAACTTGTGCTCTTACAATGCCTAAAACTGAAAAAATACTGAAATAGTTTAAAGCCAAAGACAGCTAGGATGGCTATTGCATCCTATGGAATTTAAAGGTAGATTTTTAGTAGATTTCCCCATTTCCTCTTTCCATGAAGGTAACCATGAAATGAAGAGTTGTGATCCACAAGCCAAAATTCAGATCCATTCCACATTTTTGAGTTCCATTGGTTTCCCTTGGAGAGTTTCAACCAGCTCAACCTACTGAACTCAATGGGACCTAAACTTGGGCTGGGTCATGCTTCTTGTCCGAACATGGCATCACACCATGAAGACTGGCACAACTTAAAAGGAGAGAAAAAGAAAACATCTAGACATTAAACCAAGGTGGTTCTAGTTTATGCCTTTTTGACGATCTTGCTAATCCGCCCCCTCCCAAAGGTTGGAAGCAGATGCCAGCTTTTAACTGCTCCACACATAAAATATCCATTTGATACAGATAAAACAGCAAGGTGCTTCAGCAGGATCTCCCTGTAAATGCCCCAAGCTGTATTTTAAGTATCCATTTGGGTTTATATACTCCAACACTGAAAACGTTATGCTCATTTTTTCTTTGTAACAATTAGCTTGTGTGTGAGCTGTAACTTCAAGTGAACTTCTCTCCTCTTCTTCTTCTGTATGTCTCAAGGGACTGAGTAGATTTTCCCTCCCACCTCCCCACTAAGAGAGCTATTAAGTCTCTCATGTTCAGTTCAGTTCTGGAACTGAGGATATGAAGCCCATACAAATCAGATGAGAAACAGCAGTACTTTATGGCTAAAGCTTTGAGCCAGTGATGGGAAGCCCACTTGCAAAAATTCAAAAAGGATGTTTTTCAAGTGCTGAGATTCCCGAACAAGGAGAATCCAAAATTGATTAAAATTTTGTCAGATTGGGACATTTCGTGTTCAAAATTTGCACATGGTTGTTTTGCACAGGAAAGCAGTATTTTTATGCACAAGAAACAGCATTTTCTGCACAGGAAGTGATCACTCTATCTAGAAATACTACTTGCTAAATAAAAGCCTGTTTTCTGCACAGAAAATGATGGGAGCTTATTCTGCACAAAATTCACACATGGGTGATTTGCATAGGAAAATAGCATTTTCTCCACAGGAAACAGTATTTTCTGAGCAGAAAATAATATTTCTATGCAGAAACATTATTCAGAAAGTAAAACTTCTATGCGGATATATAATGTTTCTGTGCAGAAGATACTCTTTTATTTGTAAAACAAAAAAAGCCACAGATTTGGAATCTGCTTTGAAACTATGCAGTTTTCAATGCCTATTCAAAATTGTGGGGTTATTCTGCTCATAATTTGCACCTGGCTGGTTTGCAAAGAAACTGGCATTTTCTGAGCAGAAGAATAATATTACTGCATAGTTTTCGAAGACCTTCTCGTAGAGGGAAGAAAACTGCTAAAATTACTAAAATTACTCATTGCTTCCTTTAAGAAGAGGCTTAAGGAAGCATTACATTCCCTCTTCGAGCTACATGTTTTGATCTGGGAATAAGACCTCTGGAGCAAAATACAACATATGCCAGAGGCAAGATATTCAGAATTTCACTGGCAATGCAAGTTTGGCCAAACAAGTTTGGTATCACTGCTTAGGAAAATGACTCATCTGGACCACAGCTCAGAGAATTCCCCAGCCAGTGTGAATAGAGAATTTATTTACTTCCAAATGCCATGCAGAGGTTGAAGAACTTAGTTTAATGAACTAGAATTCCCAACCACGGGAGTTCCTGAGGTGTGGGTGGGCGTTAAGCCAAAAAAACCTAACTTCTCCAAGCTCTGTGTGGTCTTCCTTCAACAACTCTATTTTCTTTACAAGCAGGCAGACATTTTAGACTGCTGGTAAATGACTGATCCTTTGTCAGGCAGGAGGACTGCCCTATTTTCTGGAGCCAAAAGAAACACACATTTCTTGCTGATTTAGAATGAACCAACCTGCACATCTGGTGTGAAGAACAGATCCCAGGAAACAAACAGTAAGCAAGAGGAAGATGTTTGCCATTTTGGGGAAACCGCACATCTTCTTTTCTGGCGAGCTGTGAAATGTGAACCCGTGGCTCAATCATTCCAAAGTACACCGTACATATTTGTTTTGCTTGGGGCTCAGCTCTGAGATCATAGGTTCACTAACCTACCTTACAGGGTTGTTGAGCCTGTATCTGTTTGTGCACAACAATAGGGCAGAATCCCTGGCTTTTGCACATGTCCCAGGAGAGTTTAAAAATGCCAGGCAGAAGTGTTAATTCCTATCACGAAACCAAATCTAGAACTTTGAATCTTCACCAAGAATAAGTCTTTTGTAAGGCCAAGAGTGATGAAAAAACTTTTCAAAAGGTTACGGTGGGGGGATTGTGCTGCACTGTATAAGATGGTCCATATATAGACACCAAAAAGTGTCGTGAAAGTGTTGCCATAGTAAGTGGTAAGTAGACTGCAGCATTGAGAAAAAAAGCAAAAAATTCTTGCTCTGGAGCAATTAGTTGGTGCATAGTACAGATCCCATAATTAATCCAGAAAGATATACATTTTAAAAAAAAATGCAACAATGACTGTAAAGTCTGGTGCATATTTTCTTGAAAGGATTATTTTACAGTGTTTGTTTTTCCTGATTTTTGGTTCAGCGGGGCTAGAATGTTTCTATCAACCCAGGATCAGGCACAATTTCCTACCATACAGTTCTGAGTGGCTCCTGGGTGGATGACTTATAGCAATGTTAACACATCTCTGATGGGAACTGTGATGGGAATGATTATTTATTGTCTGTGTTTGTGGAAGCACAAATGCAAGAAAACAACAACAGAAGGAGAATGCAAAGAGATCTGGGGGTTGAATGCTCAGGGAGGTTTTAGCTATGGATTCCTGGACAAGCATGGGATTCATTTCTGTAGTGTTTGGGATCCCTTTCAGCTTACAGTTCTATGATTCTATGAGATAAAAGCAGCATCCTCAATATAATTTTCCATATAAATGTTGCAACAATGGGAGCAACTGTATTAATTTTATTTTTTCTGCCGTTCGCTGCTCTATCTCATAATGCAAAACAGATTAACTTATTTTCTTTCATTCCCAAACTCAGCCCTCAGTTCTGGGATTTGCATTTCCAATTAAGAAGGGGAGTGCTGTTGTCACAATGGATCACACAGCCCAGCCCTCCTGACCCAGCTTAACTTGTATGTGTTGTTAAGAGGGGGGCAGAGGAGAGCCCTAATTAAATACTGGATCGTATGCCTTGCACTGGACACCGATGTGGGTTCACCACCCCACAGACATGGGCCATTTCTGCACTTTTCTGGTTCCTGTCATCATCTCATTGCAATCCTGGCAGCACCTTTGCTGGGATGGGAACATCATGTGAATGCTTCCCTCCGCACCCAGCCAGCTTCCTGCGGAAGAGAGTGCGAGTCACACCTTCCTTCCTTCCTTCCTTCCTTCCTTCCTTCCTTCCTTCCTTCCTTCCTTCCTTCCTTCTTTCCAGCCTCTTTCCGATCCTGCACTGAGAAAGGAAGCACCTACATCATGCTTCCTCCTGTTCCACATGGCCAACGGTGATGGGACCATAGTGTGATCACGAGCCATTAATGGATTTTTTTCCCGTTAATGGAATATCTCATCATGACTTGTGGACCGTTGCCACTGCGTCCCCATCGTGGAACAGCGACACCATATGGAAATGGCCATGGAAGATACCAGTTGCCGTATCATCTAATATATAAAAGTCAAAGTTTGTCTGTTTGTCCGTGTGAGGCAGAGAAGACCTCATAGGATTGGCTGCCTGAGATGATTCTATGGAATCCTGGGCTTTGCAGTTTAGGGAGAGACCTTTAGAATTCTCAGCCAGAGAGCTCTTGGGCCTGGCCAGTTGCTATGGAGAAGAGGCCTAGCAGCAAGGAGGAGGGCACTGTTCCTCAGGAACCCAACCTCTGTATGTTAATAACTCTGAATACGGCTTGGATTGGGGAATATGGGAAAAAGTTACAGGTACCAGACAAGAGAGTTTGAGGAATTAGAGACACAGGATCTCAAATCTTTCTAACAAGTATTACCTATGAGAAAATAAAATCCTGGGCAATGCTGGATATATATGCTTGTTACTTATTATATAAACAGATTAACTTCATTCCTGTCACTTAGGTGAGTTTTGATATACCTTCCTGGCTCAGGCAGCAACTCAGATAAGTTGCAGTGTAACTTCTATCTCTGCAACTTGTTACTTCTAAGCTCTAACTTTCTAATCTTTAATTAGATTTTGGAACTGAGTCCACAAAACAAATATAGCTTTCTTTATTTCCAGCCTGGGGACTATTTTCAGGAGGTAAATGTCAAAAAGGGAAGCAATGCCTGCCTGATTCTCCAAAAATAAAAATATATATATAACCAGGAAGGCTCTCTGTGTATGTGAAGGGGGGAATAACTAAAAACCCTTTGAAATTGCTCAGTTCAAAGGCAGCTCCCCTGGTTGACTGATGCCAAGCCTGTTGAAAGAGTCCCAATGATACGAGTAAATATGATGATTAATTCATCACAACTGGCGCTTATTGCCAAAGAGAAAGCTAATAATGTTCTATGCAATCTTTTTAAAAACAAAAATAAATGCATTCTAAGATGCTCTTTTCATCTGCTGGCAATTGTCTCTTCTGGAAAGAGAAGCAGGCATACAGATGGTGTCTGAGCTAGTGGGAAATTAAATGTAGAATTCACAATCCCATTTTTTTTTTTTTGCACCTTTGGGCTGTCCTGAGTGCATTCAATGAATGCACAGTAAGTGGAGCATGCTAGCATGAGGCTGCTCAATGCATGCACCTCTGCTGAATGTATGGTGGAAGTCCACAATCATTGAAATGGGTTGATGTATCATTGTTAGCTGGTAGGGGCATGCATATACCCAAGGTGTGAGGTCAGCTATGCTTTCCCTGCAGTGAATCAGGCAATAGGTTTGTTTTTAAGATTGAAGGAGAGGATGACGGAGAAGGTGAGAACCTCTGTAATATTATGGGAACAGTGGTGATAAGAATGCACAGGCATGACTGAAAGATCAGTCCATTGGCAGGCTGGGTGAGAATCTGGGAGGGGGCACAAAAGCCTAGGAAAAGAGTTGTTTTGTTTGAGGTTGTAGCAGTTGTAGCACGCACTAATTTGAATTATGACGACTTATATAGTACGGTCCTCCCTCCACATTTGCAGGGTTGACCTTCACTATTTTGATTACTTGCAAGCACACATGCCTTCCCTGCCCATGCCTAAAATTCTCAGGATCCTTGACTGGTTTATGCTGACTAAGGGATGATGGTATTATGTGGTCCAAATAAAAGGTAAGCTTGCCATACTTTCCCTTTCTCTGTATTTTCATTTGGGAGTTCGGTGGCCGTTCCTGAGTGACACCTTTTGAGAAGGACATTGACAAAGGAGACTGCATCCAAAGGAGATTCTGAGTCTTTGATTTACTTTTCTAGCACACACTCTCGGATTCAATCCAGACTGCTGAGGACTCCATCCGTTCTGGCAGCTGTTAATTTTGCAAAAAATAAAATAAAATAAATCCTGTCTCTATGCCCCCTGGTGGTGAAAATACAAAAAACATTAATAACGTTGGCCATCCTAATCACCCGTGCCATTTCAGACTGCACGGCAGGAAATCTCTCCTTTGCTTCCCTTCCCTCCACCCTCATCACAGGGAGCTGACCTACTTCTGTATATTTAAATCTTAAAAGGGAAAATTAATTGCACGGCTATGTGCAAAAAAAAAAAGGGGGGAGAAGCCTTCATGGCAGTGACTATGCTGTGAAGTGCAAACTATGCAGCCGCTTGTACCTGTCGCCCGATTCCCATTTGCCTCTTGACGTGGTCTCACCTTTGCAGTTTGCTTCTGATCAGAAATTTGGGGCTGGAAGGAGGAAGGCAAGGCGGCAGTTTCTAGAAAAAGAAGAGGGAGCGTTAAGCTGGACATACTGCCTTCAGTCCTGTATGGCTGTGTAGGATAGTAGGTTCCCATGCAGACCTATATGAGACTGAGCCATATACTATTCCTCAGAGTTACTGAATAGTCTCTGAAGACACACATCCCACCTGGCACAGCCAATCCCTACTTCATGGGGAGCAGCCAGGAGCACGGAGGTGTCCGGCTACATTCCCGTAACTAGACGTGAAATGATTACAGCAGCAAACCCACATTGCAAAGATGAAAACTGGGACACAGTTGGCTCAGCAACATCAGAGCGTGGTCAAGATAGCAAGAGGTATGGAGAAGGAAAAGCACACAAGCTAGGAGCAGCTTCTGCAGTTCGCTTTTGCCTGAGCTTCCAGAGAAGGGCGGGATTCCGCTCCCCTTGTCTTCTCTTTCTCTCCTGAGTTACCCGAGTGCACATAAAGTAATTTCTGATCAGAAGCAAACTGGAAAGGTAAGGCAAATGGGAATAGGGTGACAGGGGACAAGTGGCTGCATAGTTTGCACTTCACAGCATAAGCCATTTCCGCACTAGACTGTTATAGCGCTACGATTCCACTTTCAACATCCTATGGAATCCTGGGGTTTGCTGTCCGGCCACTCCCAAAACTGCAAACCCCAGGATTCCATAGGATGCTGAAAGTGGAATCGTAGTGCTATAATTGTCTAGTGTGGAAATGGCCATAGTCACTGTTACTTCCATGGCTGATTGGGATTTGAAGCTGGGTCTTCCAGCACTCAAACTGCTAAACCACACTGGCTCTCAAAGTGGAATGAATGAGCCTTTATACAGTCAGCCCAGCAGATTTGCTAGGGTTAGGGACACAGGACCCCTGCAAAAGTGGGAAAATCACAATTATCAACATATCTGCATGTGTCTGTGGGAAGGAAGCAGAGGCACAGTGGGGAAAACAAGCACCCAGGATCCAAACAGGTCAGGGAAAGGAGAGGGAAAGGGGGTGGGTCGGCGTGGTGGCCCTAGACTTCCTCTCCCTTGCTCATCCCCTTCCTTGGGTGGGGGGACATTGGGAGAGGGTTTGCGGTGCTGAGAAATTGGGCCATGAGCCATCCTCAGTTGCCCAGGCAGTGGCTGATGGAGGAGGAGGAAGACCAGGCCTAACCGGAGCTACCGAGAGGAAAGGTTCCCCCAGAAAAGAAGTGCCTGAGGTGTAGGAGGGCAGGAGTTGGAGAAACCCTCAAATAACCAAATCCATGCAAGTCAAACCTGCGAATGTGGATGGCCAACTGTACTTTTGTGGTGGAGATACGTCCTACATCGAAAACCATATAATGCTATACCATAATATTTATTACTATTACCTTTGAAACATGAGGGGATGCCATGTAGAGGAAGGAGAGGGCTTGTTTTCTGCTGCTCCAGAGACTAGGACAAGGAGCAATGGATTCCGCTGCAGGAAAGGAGATTCCACCTGAACCTCAGGAAGAACTTCCTGACGGTCAGGGCTGTCCGGCAGTGGAATCTGCTGCCTCGGAGTATAGTGGAGGCTCCTTCCTTGGAGGTTTTTAAGCAGAGGCTGGATGGGCATCTGTCAGGAGTGCTTTGAGGGTGTTCCTGCACGGCAGGGGGTTGGACTGGATGGCCCCGGGGGTCTCTTCCAACTCTACATTTCTATGATTCTACGATTCTATGAGTATGTGAGGACCTAATTATTGGAGGGGGGGAATTATCTTATTACCTGTAACTGTACTGCTTCTCCCTTGTTACTTCCCAGCTCTGACTTCACCGTCCCTCCATCACCGCTCCCTCCTTTACTCTCTGGTAGCACTCTTCTGTTTTTCAACCAGGGCACCCAGTATGCACACAATACTCTCCCAGAGAGAACTATTAATGCTGACGCTAAGTGGCATCTGTGGGTAATCAAACTGAGCTGAACCATTAGATCCCATATCCAAACAATATTTTGCATAATTTGTGCCGTTTAGCCGGCTCACAGCAAATTTACCGAACGTGATGTTCCGAGTGATAGAATTTGGGCAGATAGCTTTTTTAACTTGTTATGATTTCCTTTGCTGTCAAGGGCCTGTGGTGGCTTCAGAAGCCAGTTCCCCAGGTGCAGGGAGGAGAACTTACAAACTCATACTCACACACCTTTTTCTCTGCACCTTCCTTCCTTCCTTGCCATGAAAAAGGAGGTGGTGGAAGAGGAGGTGGTGATGGTAAACACCTTGGCAGGCAAGTACAGAAGACAGTTAATGCCTCTAACAGTGAAATTCCCTTTACAAAGGCTTTTTTTTTTTCAATTCTGCCCAGCCTCCAACTTTTCTTCCTCATCCTCTGTCTAGCTGGAAGTTTTTTAAGCAGCATTAGCACCAGGAAGGTGTGAAGGGAGGGCTGGAGAAGAACAGATCCTCCATGTCAGGTTTCAGCAGCAAGTCTGAGGGAAACAATGCAATAAAGCTTAAGCAGAAAAGAGCATAATTCCACTTTCTGCTCTCTACTCTCTCTGCTTACAATGGGCAAGGTAAACAGCAGCTACCTCTATGATCCCTGAGTCAGCACACAAGAATAGCAAAGGGGTGAGCAAATTAGCCTGCCCTACCACTATGTCCAACATGTTAAGAAAAGAAGTATATATCTATAAATTTGGCCATTAAATTAGAAACCATAAAAAAGTGGAGGATGGTAAACGAAAAAAAAAGTCTCTGGATGCATTTTGGGGAAAGCCTTCATGTGGTCTCCAGAAGGGCGAAAATATTTTTGTCCGCTTATGCGAGGCTTACTTAGAATCATAGAATCATAAAATCATAGAACTGTAGAGTTGGAAGAGAACCCAAGGGCTGTTGGGTCCAACCGCCTGCCATACAGGAATACACAAAGCACTCCTGACAGATGGCCATCCAGCCTCTGTTTAAAAATCTCCAAAGAAGAAGATTCTACCACACTCCCAGGCAGCAGCATATTCCACTGTCAAACTGCTCTTACCTTCAAGAAGTTCCTCCTAATGTTAAGATGGAATCTCTTTTGCTGACATTTGAAGCCATTGCTCCATGTCCTAGTCTCTAGAGCAGCAGAAAACAAGCTTGCTCCATCCTCTATATGGCATCTCTTCAAATATAGCTACCACATCACCGATTAACCTTCTCTTCTCCAGGCTAAACACCCCCAGCTCTCTAAGCTGCTCCTCATGGGGTTTCATGGTTTCCAGACCTTCTATCATTTTGGTCGCCCTTCTCTGGATGGGTTACAGCGTATCAATATCCTTCCTGAACTGTGATGGCCAGAACTGGACCCAGTATTCCAAGTGGAGTCTGACCAAAGCAGAATAGAGTGGCACTATCCCTTCTCCTGACCTGGTTGTCTCATTCCATAGGTGCATATTATTAGTTTTGAATAGAAGTTTTGCTCAAACATGTTGGACTGCTCTTCCTTATTGTGGAGCAGGACACTTTCCTTTTTCTTTCCTTGTTATCTCTGCCTCTGGTACCACATGTTCTGTTAAAGAAATAATGCCCAGGAACGCATCTACTTTGTTGACTGAGATACACCTGTTGTTGGTTCACTTGCTTTACAGCTGGAAGTTGACGTTCTTGACATGTGGTTTCATATCTGTGGCTTTGCATTACATTCACTCTCCTCCAGTACATGCATCGCGTACTTTGTTACAAGCCACAGAATGCAATGTGCTTTGGATGAGAGAGTTTATCATCAGCATCCACGTTTCTGAGCCATGCCTTTACTTGGGACAGATGCAAGAAAGATGAATGGCATTTTCTTCTGAGAGATGCATCAATTTTTATGTCACAACACCCCCCTATGTTGCACCGTACCACTGCTGCAAAATGTCATGTAGCCATTATCACCTGGGGACGGGTTTTTCGAATGTGTGATTAAAAAGAACAAGCTACCCAGACAAAAATCTAACACGGCTAAATGGAGTCTCTGAAGAATGGCAGATCGCATCAGCTGGGCAGGCAAATTCTTCCATTAAAATGGCATTATGAAGTAATTGATAGCTAAAACGGAGGAGGCCTGGGGGTTGGGAAAGGGGTGGAGGGGGAACTGATGCCGGATAAGCACACTGCTGAAAAGGGAGCCAGGATGAAAAATTGACACCATGCAAAGCACTGAAAAGCAGCTGTAGGCTGAGCCCAATTAAAAGAAAAAAGAAGAAGAGTATAAGCTGAAATCCAAGCAGGTGTAAACAGGTGGAATGGAATGGAGTGGAATTGTGTTGGAAGTGGAGACATAAGCCATTTCTACACTAGCTTGTTATAGCGCTATTATTCCACTTTCAACATCCTATGGAATGTTGAAAGTGGAATAATAGCACTTAATCTGGATTGCTCCTAATGGCAGAGATTAAGAAAATTCCTTCTTTGGATTACAACCAGGACTGGCGAAAGTGTAGTGGTTTGAGTGTTGGACTACGACTATAGACAAGGATTCAAATTCCCACTCAGGCATGGCAACCCACTGGGTGACTTGGGCAAGTCACACTCTCTCAGCCTTGAACGGAGGCAAAAGTGAACCCCCTCTGAACAAATCTTGCCGAGAAAACCTTGTGATAGGTTAGCCTTAGAGTTGTCATAAGCAGGGAACAACTTCAAGGCATGCAACCAAAAATATTTTAATATCTACCTTAATATCTACCTTAATATCTTAATATTAATATCTTAATAATTAATTAATTAATATTAATATTAATATCTTAATATCTTAATACCTACCCAACCATCTATCTACATTGGAGCATTGCCTGCCCCTTGGACCTGAGACAGGACGAAGATGCCTTTTCTTCTTTAGAGCAGTTGTTCCCAGGCATTCTCCAGACTGGCCCAAAGCTTCAGGATTTGGCACAAGTTGCACTTGCATTTACTGAGATTTTTAAACATATCCATGCAATGTACTTCCTTTCTCAGGCTTTTCTCATGAGTTTCAAAGACTTGTCATGAATTTTTAAACCTATGGCAAGAGGAGGGTCCCCCTCCCCCCCGTCTCAGGTCCCCTCGCTCCAATCTGACTTGGACTGTCCTTGTCCAGAAGCCAAGATGGATCAGTTTTGTGAAATTAAAGGCATCCAGACAGATTCAGAAGAGAGATAATGCTATCAAATGCATCACCCTAAGAAGGAGACAGAAGGTGGGGAAGAAGGATTTTTGCCACAAGGGAGACATTTGTGCACACAGACACCTGTTGATCACTTTTCCCACGTGTTCCGAAGAGAAGACAATGCTCCCGTTCCATGAAATGCAACAAACAACAGGAACAGCAGCAGACAAGGCACTGGAAGAGGGTGATCACTTGCTTGCAGAAAGGAAAGTGATTGTTACATTAGCTTCAAGATGAATGACTCTAACAGGATTTTGCTTGCTCCCAAAGTCTGAGCAGGAAAGTTATGTAATGCTTGGGGTTTTTTTACACTTGTATCACAGGCTTAGATTAAAACCTTAGTGGGGAATAACTGCTTCAAATCTAGCCATAATAGCAAAATATTAAATCCAAGGTTTGGCAAGGGTCCCACTGCACGTGGATAGCAGAAAGCTCCCTTTGCTACCCACCCCACATGCCTTTTTCAAAATCCTTCCTTCCTTCCTTCCTTCCTTCCTTCCTTCCTTCCTTCCTTCCTTCCTTCCTTCCTTCCTTCCTTCTTCATCTGTGCAATGGAAGCTGAATAGCTGCATTATCCCCAACTGCCTAATAACCTGCCTCATTTGATCTACTGCTCTTTCCCCCTTCCCCAAATCTGCAAAACAGACTCCCTCCCCTCAATTTCTCTTGCATGCCTGCTCCATAACGAACGGGAAGTGAAATGTTTTGCATTCCCCTAAATACGTCAACTGCTCCAGTGTCACTCTCCCAAATACCTTTGCATTCCTACTTGGAAAACCTTTGAAAGAAGGAGAAAGAAGAAAGTTGACAGCTAACCCCTTCAGTCTTGCACTGCAGCAATGAAAGCAGTGTGGATTTAGAGAACATAGCTAATGACAAGCAAGAAAAAGACATTAATCTGACATCACCGGGGAGCAGAGCTGTTCCAGCTTTTTAGGCTGCTGTGAAATGATGGCTCAGATCCCTGAAAAAGGCACAAATTTCCATGGCTTCTCTAAAGTCAAGAAGAGGGGAATGGAGTATAAAAGGGGAAGCATCATCTGATTGGGAAATGGTTGGATTTTTATTTGGTTTTTGTATGTCTATGGTGGCATTGGGGATGCTGTTTTAGTGCCATAGTTTTGCCCTGAGAGATCTATGGCAAACAACCAAGAAATGTAACAAAATGCAAAGTGCAAGTTATGGCTGCATTGCTGTGCCTCTGTCTCTATCCAACACAGGGATGTAAAGAATATTCCCTTTTTTGTTGTTGTTGTTTCCTGATTGAAAAAAATGGATTTCCCAACAGTTGGGAAAACTTGTTGGAAAGAATAATAGACCTGCAAGAATTTTACACTTTTTTCTCCCAGTATGCAAACATCCCAAAATGTTCCAAGGTGGGGTGTGGGTGGTTCTGTGTGGAAAAACAGTATCTTCTGTTCAGGAAATATGTTTATCTTAATAAGAAATGCTTTTGTTTTAATGCAAAAAGTCCGTGTTGAAAAGTCCTCTGAAATGCTTCAGTACATTTGAATGTGGGGAAAAAGCTGTGCTAGTCTAAAGGGCAGAAAGTAAAGACTTTAAAGGAATACAAACAGAAATGAACCATCGGTCCTTTCCGTAAAGTAGGTTGCTCCCATGTCAGTGTGGCAGTGAGTCTATGCCAGGTTTTGGAGACCTTTAAAGAAGAACCAAAGTGCTGAACCTATTTTGTCAGATAGCGTGCAGTACCTTGGAGAGCTCCGTCAAAATCTGGACTCACCGCGGGAGTAGATTCACTGCCCCTCTGCCTTGGGAGCACTAGCTGCCACACATGGTCTACAAAGTAGACCACAGAAGGAGAGCCAGTGCAGTGTAGTTGTTTGAATGTCGGATTTATAACTCTGGAGACCACGTGTTCAAGCTGGTTTATTAATGGACACCTCCTGGCTGACCTTGGCCAAATCATACTTTCTCAGCCGCAGAGGAAGGCAAAGGCAAACCCCCTCTGAACAAACCTTGCCAAGAAAATCCCATCATAGGTTCAGCTTAGGGTTGCCAGAAGTCAGAAGAGCCTTGAAGACACACAACAACAACAACAACAACAACAACAACAACAAGCCACAGAGGGCTTTTTAATTCTCCCTGTGCTTACGCATCTCTCCTGCACGAAGCAAAGACTTTCCAGCAGCAGAAGATGGCAATGTTACTAAACATGGCTGAGTTTAAAATACCGACAGCAGGCTATTTTTAGCACAGCCGGCACCTCTCCAACCCTAACTCCCTCCCCTCCTCGTGGTTCTGCATTGAGATAGCTGATCAGAATTAAATAAATAAAAGGCAACAGTTATGACTGGAAGCAAGCTCTCTGCCTCTCTCTCTTTCTCTCTGTCTCTCTCTCTCTCTCTTGTCTTGGTTTCCATGACATCCGATCTGGTTATCCTTGGCATTCCAGATGGAATTTCTGATCAGCTTCTGGGTGGGATGGTGGTGGATAATTTTCAGGTTCATATAGGGAAATATTCTGCAGCCGTTACAAAAACATCACTCCAATGAAACCCTAGAATGGAATAGATTTTGTTGGAGACACGGAGTTCATTCTCTCTCTCTCTCTCTCTCTCTCTCATTCTCTGTCTCAATATTACTATTGATCCATTCTTTTTAAAAAAGCTTCTGTCTATTTTTAGCAGTGCTGCTTGCTTTTTGAGGGGCATTGTGGTATTGCAGAAAGGCGTATCGCTGCTAATCGTGTGAAGTGGGCTAGGCAGGGGGAAACAGGAAAACTGTAATTTAGGGCAAGAGCAAAGGGAAGATGGGAGATTAATGTGAATCCTCTGAGCTAAACCAGGAAGAAAAAAACCCCCACAGGTAATCTAATTAATTTAGGGCACAATTCCATCAAGATGTTCTCCTTTGCAGCAACCCCACTGAAATGAATGAGAAGATGCGCAAGAACACAACTAGGGGGAAAGTACCCTCTTTTCTTTTGCCCTCATTCAGTTCAATGGGAGCTTGCGCAGGAGGAGGCCCTGGTGGGTGGGTTGCAAGGGCCTTCAAACAGGATGGGAATTGTGCAACTCCTAGCAGCCTGAGCCAGTAAAGTCAATGGGTGGAATGCTAGTCCAATAACATTTGGAAGGCTGCATGATTCCCACCACTGCCTTGAAAGGTAACATGTATCACTTTGAGTCATTTTACCAGTGCAATGGCTCTGCTGGCATATGTTTCATGTTGGAGCATATTTGTTTTGTTAGAGACTTACCCAAGGATATCTTGAGCTCTCCATGTGAAGGGTTTATTTGGACACTGCCTATTCCACTGGTGGCAATGGGAACAATATTGCACATGCAGAACCACTGCTCATACATATGCACAAAGTGGTACATAGCATGGATGCAAATGCACAATGGGTTATCCAGGCAGGTCCATTTCTGTCCGTGTGTTCCACAGTATTGCGATTCTCTATAAGGACGGTGCAATGCTAGCATAGTATACCTCTGTGGACAGAGATTTATGCAACACTGAGAAGATGCAGATTCTCAGTTATTGGTTCCGAAATCCCACCGTTCCTATGGGAAGGGGAATCTAGGGCCCTTTCCGTATTACACTATGTGCTATTATTCCACTTTCAACCTCCTGTGGAATTCCGTGGTTTGTAGTTTACTGAGGTCAAAGAGATCTCTGGCTGAGAATTCTAAATGGCTCTCCCTAAACTGCAAACTCCAGCATTCCACAGGATGTTGAAAATGGAATAACAGCACTATAACTGTGTAGTGCAGAAAGACCCTAGATGTATTAGACTTCCAGCTCCCAGAAGCCCCAACCAGAATCCCCAGTGGCAAAGGATTATGGTAGTTCTTGTCCAAAACATCTGGACAATCTTGGGTGTCCAAGATTCTCGCACACTCCCTTGAGTGTATCTTCAGTAATCTTCAGTCCTAAAGTTGCAATCCTGCACTCCCTTACCTGAGAGTAAGCCCCCATTGGCTGCAGTGGGACTGATATCTGAGTGGACATGCTTAGAGCCATGTCACAAAACTGATTTTCTACAACCCAAAGGTGGCAAACATCTGGTCCTCCTTAAATTTTGGACTACATCTTCCATCGCTCTCATCCTGATGGCAAAGGGTTGCAGAAGCAGTAGTCCAAAACATATAGAAGGCTATGATTCCCCATTCTAATAAGCACTATGTATCTCTGCAGAGTTACTTATTGAACTTAAACAGAATGTACGTCTGGTAAACATGCAGATTGTGCTGTTGAGGGTAATATATAATGAAAGGACAGGGAGGGGAGAAAATTAGATACTACTATTCTTGTGTCAAATGGATTTCCCCCCTTGCTCCCATTAATAACAATGTTTTATTGCCTGTGAGTTTTACTGCAAAATCTTTACCTTACATGTGTTTTTCCCATACTGATTAAGCCTCTGGAGGCCTTCTTTGATCTCCTTTAAAACACAAAGAGATTTGCTTTGATTCTAGCTCTTACTAATGGCAATTTATCTCCTCTTCTCCTCCTCTCTTTTTACCTTTCCTACAGATAAGCAAAAAGCAGCAGGGAAATCTCTTGATCCTAGGAGAACCCTGCAATGGGGATAAGTCACTCCTGGACCAAGGCATACTGTAGGGATAAGCAACTCTGGCTGATCCAGGGAGACATTGTCACCCCTGGGAGCTGCTGAGGTTGCACAGGCTGCCAAAAATTCCAAGCAGACGATCAAGACTGGCATGTTCACCTCTGGTTTTGAAGAACAGGTCAGTTTGGATCTTGAACTATGCAGGGAGAACCTGTTAACTTGTTTAAAAGGTGAATTATTACACCTGGAGAGCACTTCCATCCCGTTGTGCTCTTAAGATGCTGCAGTCACATTGCCCCCCTCCCCATGACTATTTAGTGGTCAGGGAGGATGAGAAGAAACATTCAGGCAGAACACAGAGAGAAATGTAAGGTCCTGCATTCAGGCAGAAAAAATGGAATGCACAAATATAGGATGGAGAACATGTGGCTGGGTAACAGTATGTGTGAAAGGGATCTAGGAACCTTGGTAGATCACAAGCTGAACATGAGTCAGCAGTGTGATGTGGCAGCCAAGAAAGCCAATGCAATTCTTGGTTGCATCAATAGGAGTGTGGTGTCTTGATTGAGGGAAGTAATGGTATCGTTCTATTCTGCATTGGTTAGACCTCATTTGGAGTGCTGTGTCTGGTTCTGGGCAACTCAATTCAAGAAGGATATCAACAAGCTGGAACATGTCCAGAGGTAGGCAACCAAAATGCTGAAGGATCTGAAAGCCATGAAGCCCTATGAGGAGCAGCTTAGGGAGCTGGGGATGTTTAGTCTGCAGAAAAGAAGGTTAAGGGAGGACATGATAGCCATGTTTAAATATTTAAGGGATGTCATGTCAAGGAGGAAGCGGGCTTGTTTTCCATTGTTCCAGAGACTAGGACAAGGAGCAATGGATTCAAGCTGCAGGAAAGAAGTTTCCACTTGAACCTCAGGAAGGACTTCCTGATGGTCAGAGTTGCCCGGCAGTGGAATAGGCTGCCTCAGTGGAGTGTGGTGGAGTCACCTCCTTCTTTGGATGTTTGTAAGCAGAGGCTGGATGGCCATCTCTTGGGAGTGCTTTGACGTGGGTTCCTGCATGGCAGAAAGGGGTTTGACTGTATGACCCCCAGGGTCTCTTCCAATTCTATGAAACAGAGGGTGGCTAGCCAGATTTCAGGAGAGTTTCAGCTGTGTATTTTTGCAAGACAGGGATTTAGTCTAGATGATCGTTAAAGTATCCTCCAATGCTATGATTCTACCATCCTCCTGGGCCTCCTAGGTAACATCAGAAGACTTCCAGTAGATCCAACAGGAT
The DNA here is from genome assembly GCA_948474755.1 of Ctenosaura bakeri. Lineage (NCBI taxonomy): Eukaryota > Metazoa > Chordata > Lepidosauria > Squamata > Iguanidae > Ctenosaura > Ctenosaura bakeri. The sequence continues at coordinate 112,782 of CAOLHI010002385.1, read as the reverse complement.
GATGTTTTCCTTGTGCATTTAGCTGCAGGCACACAGCTGGGCCCCACCTTAAATGACCATGGGAGGAGTGACATGGCTCCAGTAAAGCGAGCAGGAGGGAAATCAGAATTATGCCAAATGAACTTTAGACTCCACCAACATGATATAGACTCTTGACCAGGTGATGGCATGAAATTATTTGGAGGGTACAATGCAATAAGGAAGAAACATTGTGCCTTTTTGAAGATACTTTGAAAGGGCCTTCTGAGTGGCATTTTACCAAATTACAGGCCACGATGAGCAACATGTGATCATTATGCCCCTTTTTCCCATTATGGTTTCTGGCTTCCAATGTTTCCCTTGGACTCCCCACTTTTCTTTATTCTGGGAGCTGTAATGCAAAAATGTTAACTTTTTGGAGAAGAAAAGAAGAATGAGTTTAGGAATAGCTGGTGGCCAGGAAACAAAAGAAAGCTTCCAAGGTCAAAGGCAGCCTATCTGTGATTATGTCAGAGGATGGAAACAACCAGTGGAGAACAATACTATGCAATGTTTGTTGGCTTCCCATAGTTATCCAGCTGGCCTAGTGGCTCATGTTTATGGAGAGCCATATTCAAATCTCTTTTGACTGATGGAACTCAGCCTGTGTCCTTGGGACACTCTTTCATCCCCCTTTCAGACTGATCTACCTCAAAGGGTTATTGTGAGGAAATGGTGGGGAGAAAGAAAGCCATGTGGTAGAACAAATGAGTACATAGATAGATGAGTAGATAGATAGATAGATAGATAGATAGATAGATAGATAGATAGATAGATAGATAGATAGATGGGTAGATGGGTAGATAGATAGATAGATGGATGGATAGATGGATGGATAGATAGATAGATAGATAGATAGATAGATAGATAGATAGATAGATAGATAGATAGATAAGGCTAGCCAATAGGTGAGAACATGTTACAGCTCTGTGGTTTGGAAAGTAACTTGCCTGCTGTTATTTCAAGTTAACCCTCTGAGGTTGAAAAGTGCTGATGGATTGTTCTGGCAGCCCAGCGAATCAATAACACAAACTCCCCAAGTCTTCTGAGCTCAGAATAAACACCAGCCGCATGGATCGGAGAGGGGGATGTCTCCCTCTCTCTATCAAATGAGCTTCCCGGGGGCCTGCCTGAGCACATTTTAAGCGATTAGAGGTTAATAAAGTCTAGATCCTGTTTGACTTTCCCATCTCTGACTTAAAAAAAGATTTCCTTCCCATTGTTACCAGATTAACGCTGAGCTCTCTGTCAAGACTGAAGTGACAATATTTGGAAACGGTGGTCCTAAACTGTATTCTGAAAGTCTGAGAGGTGGTGGATAGAGGGTGGTCAAAATACCATGGAGAGCTGGCATAACATAATGATTTGCTGGCATTGCACAGTGCTCCACTGGTGTAGCAAAATGCTCTGCCAGCACAGTCCCACTGATGTACACAATCACCACTCCTGGGGGGTTTAATGAGAGGCAATTGGGCCATTTCTACCTGGGGGAAAAATTAGTGGTCTGGGGGAAGGGGATCAGGATCCATAAAAACAATTTTGTAGACCCCCTGGGGTCCCAGACCCTTGCTTTACTCATCCCTGCTCTAGAGGCAGGTGGGTGAATTGGTCGGCAGTGGCTGCAAAGGTATGGTTTGTGTGTCTTGTTTGCTAAACATCGTATTCATGTTTGTGCAAGTAGGCAGTTTAAACAACAGGAACATACGTCTGCATGGATAGAGAATGATATGCTTTCTGGGCAAAGCAAAGGGCATGGTTTGGAAGCCAGATTGCCCAGCCAGGCAGGTTGCTGAGCACCAGCCAGTCTGCATTGGTTTGGAAGAGCAAACCAAGCAACCAAGCAAGCCATCTGCAAATAATACTTCTTCAGGCAAGGCAGAGGTGGATGTCAGGAGTCAACGGAGCAATGTTTCCCCAATGTTGCTTGATGGTTCCTTGCATTTGCTTCTGAAGCTCGGTTGAACGTCAGAAATCTTGTATAGTGGTAGTGTGTGTGTATTTGTGCCTTCTGATACCAAATGGCTCTGTGGAGAGCTGAGATGAGAGGCCGTGAAGAAGCAGGCTCAGCAAGGACTGAAACAGTGGCCTGCAGCCAAAGCTGAGCAAGAAAATGTTGCAGTGTTGATGGCTTACATTTAGAGTGTTGGGGGCTTCATTTTGTCTTCACCTATCCACAGCCCTTTCCCATGCATATATCGTTCTCATACTCTAATTCATACCAGTCTCTGGAATTACCTTGGCCATTTCCTCACGACACTGTTATAGTGCGATTATTCCACTTTCAACATCCTGTGGAATTCCAAAGAGCTTCCTGGCTGAGAAGTCTAAATGCCCCTCCCTAAACTGCAAACCCCAAAATTCCACAGGATATTGAAAGTGGAACAATAGCACTATAACAGTGCAGTGTGGAAATGGCCCTTGAACAACCCTCCAGTCAAAATGATGTTGGATGCAAACCATGTGCTTTCTAACAAGCTTCTCTAGATAGCTATTGAAACATCCTGCCCCTTTATATGCTTTTTTTTATACCCAAGGCCATACTGGAGCTTAAGAAACCATTCCATTCTCTAAGAAGCAACAGAAATACACAGTTTGACACACACTGTGTTACATGGACTGCAGTTTTCCCTGGTACCACTCAGAAATCCATTAAATTCCCTTGCATCAGAGATTCAGACCCTGTGCCCTTCCTGACAGCCTTGTCTTCTACTCCCATCAGCCTAAGACAGACTGGCTAATGGTTGGGGATGATGAGAGATGCAGTTCCACAGCAAGTGGAGGGCGATTCATTTCCGCCTGTGACCAGCACATCTACCCCACCTCCTTTCAAGTCCACTTCAGATCAAAGGTGGACAATCTCATTTCTCCCTGCTTCCCTATATTCTTTCTTTTATTATCATATTTTATATCCATGCATTTAAAAAATTAGTATATCAGGGACAGTGCTAGATTAAAATCTTACTCCTCTGTACTCAGTCAGGCTTTATTTGCACTGTGGGAAAACATGAAGCAAATGCACTCCCTCCACATGATACAGTTGCTGTTTTGAAGCAGAAGAGTAAAAGGAAAGACACTTCTGTGTGATTTTTTTTTCTTAATATGTGTAATAATTATTTTAAGAAAATCACTGTGCACAGTTCCAACTCAGGAAATGCTGGTATTCACAGAAATGGAAAGAAATGTGCATGTAATGTATCCTATAGGAACCGTCTTGTTTTTGGTTTTCTTGGGGGGGGGGAATAACACCAAATTACATTGAAAAATTAGGGTGCATTCTCTAAACATTGCCCCATTGCAGTTTGCAAGAAGTATGATCATGCTACACCTAGTTCAGAGAGTGCATTTTTAAAAGAGACAGAAAAGTATACAGAACACTATTTTTATGTATAATGTGTACCGGCAGACTTCATTTCATCCCCAGATGATTTATTGGTTCTTAAAAAATTCAAGAGAATTTAAATTGCCCTGTCTTGCTCGCATCATTCACTACTTCTTCTTGGTCTCTTAAATATTCTGTTAGAACAACGGCTGAGAGTGTTGTAATGAAAAATAGGTGATAATGAGATGAACGGTGTACTTGCACTGCAATCTTATTAACTGCAGGGGGGAGAACTTCATTTCATTTCAGAGGAAAATGAGCAATTCTGGAAGGGCTACGGGAAGTTGTTCTGGGCTCAGTAGCACTGGAAGAGAGGTTTTGGAATAGTCGCCCACCTAAACTTCAGTGCAGAAGTGGGAAGCATGCATCCTTATAAATATTTTTGGACTCCGACCTCCAGCATTTCTGATCTGGCCACCACTGATGGAATATGTAGTCTGACAATATCTGGAGGGCTCCATGATTCCTATCCCTGCTTTAATGGAGTGACACAACTCTAATATCCATGAAATACTTCCGGAAATATCCTTGTTCTGCACCACAGATGCTCTGATGCAGAGATGGGAATTGTGCAACCCTGTAGATGTTGCTGAACTGCACCTCCCAGCACGCTTTGCCATTGGCCATGCTGGCTAGAGCTGATGGAAGCTGCACTTCAACAACATCTGGTGAATGATGCACTTCCCATCAAGGATCTCATAGGAGCCACCTAAGAGGCAGAAAAAGATACATGAACAAGCACGAGACAAGTTCAGAAGAAAAAGCCAAGCCCATGATGCATCTCAAAAAGTCTGGGAATGTGCAGTTTCCCTCCATGGACCCCTCTCTGAAAATCCATTTATTGCTCAGTCATTAAGCATACAGCATATGCCACGTAATTAATCTCTGCAGCAAACTTGAGTAGAACTCCAGCAAAAAAAAAGAGCAATTAGTTATCCTCTGAATGCCAATCTATTATCGTAATTGCTAAAGGATGCACGACTCTCTTGTTTGGACAGGCGGGCACAAATCCCTTCTTTGATCTTTTTTGATTGGGGCACCGATGATCGGATCTGAAAAGTTCTGACAGGTAATTAACTGGTTCAAAGACAACTTATTAAAAGAGGAAGCTCTAATCTTGGGCTTCGCAAAGGACAGGCCGTGCTTCTGAGCGTGGCATCCCAGTGTTGAAAACTTGGCAAGCGGTAAATGAAGTTGTGAAGGCTTTCCAAGAAGGATCTCAAAGCATGGGAGGAACATGCATGCAAAACCTCTGCAAGCTGTGGAAACACTGTAGGGTCTGGAAAAATTCCGTATGCGCCACACGTCCACTTCCTAAATGTGCCTGCTGAAGGAATGATGTTTTTTGGGAGAGGCTGATCTATGCGCCCCCACAGGAGAGGGCCTTCTCAGCTGAGGCATTCCAATTGAGGAATGTCCTTCCTTTGGAGTCTTGATTGGTTCCAACATTGGCTTCATTTAAGTTCCAAGTGAAAGAGACAGCCGTTTATTAAAACCTTTGGGCTTCACTGATTTATTCCAAAATGATAATGCCCATGGTTTTGTGTGTGTGTTTTGTGTATGGACCTGAAAGTTGTCTGTCAACTTATGATGACCCCATGAATTTCATAGGGTTTGCTTATGTGAGCAATACTCAGAGATGGTTTTTTCCCCACTTCCTTCCTCTGAAATAGAGCCTCCAGCACCTGGTATTCCTTGGTGGTCTCCCCTGCAAGTACTAACCAAGGGTGACCCTGTTTAGCTTCCCAAATCAGACAGGTTCTGGTGCCTTGATGGTATTTAATCTCACACATGGCTTTAAGACTCTTTTTAATCTTTTAAACTTGTTTTAAACTGTTAATCATGTTTAATATGTTTTCCATCGATTGAAATTATTCTTAAAAAAAACCATTATTTTAACTTGTTTGCACTGATTTTACTTTTATGGTGTCCAGATATCTTTTGATACAGGTGAGACAGTGTTATTTTAATAAATTAATGTAAAATGGGTGCTGTAACAGGTAAGGACATGCAGAGTGGTAGTGTGAGAACAGTGGTCCTCAACCTTTAGCTCCCCAGATATTTTGATCCCCAACTCCCAGAATCCCCCAGTATTGGCCACATGGCTGTGGCTTCTGGGGGCTGAAGTGCAAAAAATATTGGAAGCCCAGGTCTCAGGGCATGAGCTGAAATCTTAGGGAATGTGTGTATGTGGAAGGGAGGGAACCCATGTGAGCAGACAAATTTCAAAGTGAGATTCCTGGAGGTGGAAGAAAATTGGGTTTTGCAAATAAGGAGGTTTGGAAGCCTGGGTACCTATCTCCCCTTTTCTATATCTTGGCTCAGTCATATATTAAAATGGAGACTGTAAACAAGAAATCAGAAGAAGACTAGGGCTTGGAAGGGCACCTATGAAGGAACTAAGGCCATTTCCGCACTACAGTGTTAAAGTGCTGCTATTCCACTATCAACCCCCTATTGAATTCTGGGGCTTGTAGTTTAGGGAAGGGTACTTCAAATTCTCAGCCAAAGAGCTCTTTGGTCTCAGTAAACTACAAACCCCAGAATTCCACAGGGTATTGAAAATGGAATAGCAGCAGTTTAACACTGTAGTGCGGAAATGGACTAGGTAAGACCTTCAACTGCCAAGAGGTACCATTAGATGCCAAAGTCAGGATTATGCAGGCCGTTGTACTTCCAAATTCTATGTATGAGTGTGAAAGCTGGAGAGTGAAGAAAGCTGACAGGATGGATATCAGCTCATTTGAAATGTGATACTGGGTTCTGTGGATACCCTGGACTGCAAAAAAACAAAAAAACAAATGGGCTCAAAAGCAACATCAAGGCTGAACTCTCACTAGAAACCAAAATGACTAGGTGATTGTCATTTGGGCATTCACGGGATGACACAACTCACCGGAAAAGGCAATAATGTTTAGTAAAGAGGAAGACAGACAAATGAGAAAGACCACTTTACAGACAGACAGACTGTAATCCATCAAGGAAGTCATGGCCCTGAATTTGCAAGAGCTGTGCAGAGCTGTTCAGAGCAAAGTTTCTTAGACTTGTCATAAGCCAACTTGAGGACAATCATCATCAACAACAACCCATCTCCCCCTTTTCCCAGATGGCTTTCAGGCTCAACCTTGAAGATGTTTGCAGTCTTCTCCACTATAGTCAGTGGTAAGGGATCATGGAAGTTGCAGTCTAAAAGCATCCAGAGGGCCACAGTTTCCCTAATAGCAGGTTTGTAGAGAGCAGTTATACATCAGGAACATAATGCTGGGAGTGGGGTTAAAGTGGAGACAACACCCTGGTCTTAATCCAAAGGCCACTTCCTCCAACAACTAAGATCTAAGGGATCCAATCATGAATGCATTCTTTCACAAAATTAATTTGTACTCCATTTTGTTTTGATCCAAAAAGAGCCAAAGACAGGGGAGTAGAGTAGAGGAACCTACAAATCCCTTCCAAACAAATAGTTCCTGTGATTCTATGAAATACATTCACCTTTAGCTACCAAGCTCTAGTAAAGAACTAAAGCGGAGATATACTGCAGTTTAATATTAAACACTCGACATCCAGGATTTTCTGCTGCGCTAGGCTTCTAAAATGGTGTGAAACTCCAGGGAGCGGAACTGAGAAGGATAGGTTTTTATAGCGGACACAGGATGTGTAAATCTAGCCAAGCAATCCAACCTCAGAATTACCCCCTCAGCTTAAGAAGGAGGGAGGAAGGGAAAGGAAGGGGGGGAGAGAAGAAGAAAAAGAAATGTGACAGCACCTTTAATCGGTTTTTATTTTGCATGAGTTTTCGCAGATATCAAGCCTTTCTTCAGAGGCAGTGCAGAGTGATAATAAATGCTCAGGTACAAAGTGCATTTACATAGTTGAGGGACTGGGATGGAACGTATTAGGATCCAGAAAGATGGAAATCATGACCCTTGTCCTAAATTTTCCAAAGAATTGCTGTAAGGTGATGAGAACCAGTATGGTATTGTGGGTTGAATATTGGACTACAAACCTGGAGACAAGGGTTTGATACCCCGCTCAGCCATAGGAACTTACCGGGTGACCTTGGGTGCATCACACAGCCCTCAGAAAACCTCATGATAGGTTCACCTGAGGGTCACCATAAGCCAGAAACAATGTGAAGGCACAAAGCAACAACTGTAAGGTGACACCAGTCTTTCAGATCTTTACAGTGGTCAGTAGTGTTGATGCATGAAACCAATAAATCTGCTCACCAAAAGTCAGTTTTTCAGAGTTCCAAACTCTCTCTGAGAAGATTCCTCTTGTATTGATACATGTAATGTGCCATGAAACCATTGTCTCTGTTCCTATCTCTGCTAATGGACTGGAATTTGTGAATATCATTCAATTCCGCAGTTTCTCTTTCTGGTCTTCCTTTGCAAATTCCTTGTTCAAGGACTGCAACCTGTAAAGCCCTTATTGTGTGTCCAAGAAGGTTGACATGTTCTGCAACTGGTTTCTGAGTACTGACAATTCTACTGTCAGATTTGTGGCCATTAATTCTCTTGCATAGAGACTGCCCTGTTTGTTGGGGCATTGCTGGCGTATATCACATTGGAGGAAAAGCTAGCAAAGGTACTTGATGTACATTTGATGTTGTGAGTGATGTTATTGATGCCGTAATATTGCTCCCAGAGTACATGTGGAGGCAGAGTTGGCACCTGGGTTTGTGGCAGGGTCTTGTCCCTGTGCTACCATCCATGTTATGTATCCTAAGTGAGTAGGTTGTTTTTTTTTTCTTTTTAAGATTAGGGGGCTGTCTGTAAAGGGCTGCCTCCCAGAGCTTGTGAGAGGGTCACGTTATCCTCCAAAACTGGTTGTAGCTCATCAATGATGCATTTGTGGGGGTCTCACTTAGGCATCATAGGTGACCAACTAGGGGTCTTCCGTCATTTTGTGTTTTTTGTCTGTCTTGGAGTAAATGGTTCCTGGGTATTTATCTTGCTTTGTCAATTCATTTCTTCATCTCCTTAGGTGGGCATTGTAGTTTGACAAAGTCCTGTTGAAAATCCAAGAGTTTTGAGTCTCCCATCTTGTGGGTCTGAGCAGATGTATTGGAGGGCTTGGTTATATACTATAGCTTTGATAGAGGGTTCTGGATGGAAACTGGGGGTATATAAACATGTGTAGCAATCAATGGGTTTTTGATAGAGTATGGTGCTTAGAAGTCCATTGTGCAGTTGCATAGCAGCGTCAAGAACGTGGGACATAACTTCCTTATTCCCCATTGCCAGAGACACATATATATCAAAAGGTTTCTACTTATGTATCTGATCACTATTGCTTCCAGCTGGAACCTGGAAGTTCCATGAGAAACAGGTGCTCTATGTGAACTGTGCTCAGCAGTGAAATTCACAGCCGTGTTTAACGTAGCTTCGCGTGTCTGTCTCCATGTCTTAAAATAGGCCGGCGGGCATGTTTTCCCGTTATGTTTGTAGATGGGCATCACACTTGGAGAAGGATGTAGACAGCTTGGAATGGGTCCAGAGGAAGGCAGGAAAAATGAACAGGGTGTTTATGCTGGAAAAGAAGAGGAACTGGGTATGTTTAGCCTGAGCAGAGAATATCTGTGGGTGGTGGTACAGAGAGGAGACCTTCCTTTGGATCCTTGAAGAGCTGCCTCTGAGAAGATAGCTCAGAGCATCACTTCTGGAGAACTACAACTCTCATAAGCTCCCAACCATCAGAATGACATCAAATCTAATGAGATTAATATACGAATCTGCTTTATACTGAGTCAGATACTTGGTCAATTAGAAGAAGAAGAGGTAGTTTTCATCTCATTATATTTGTTTCAAATTCTGTTCAAATATCACCTTGCAAGGGAGGTGGCTTCTAAATCAATTAGATCAATAATTGTGTACAGACACATTGACTTTTCTTTCTTCATGTAGAAACCCTTCTGTGCCTGTTCTTTCCATTGCTTTAGCAGTGAGAAGAGAGAAATGTTCTGCTGGAGACCATGTGGCATCTAAGAGACCGACCTGTAGTGAACTAAGTAAATGTGCCTGACCAAGATATCCTTCACCCATGCTCAGATCACTGGCACAATGGGCCTCCTTCACCCCTTGCAGCTGGTGATTCGTAAATTAAGCTGGGGAGGGGAGTTATGATCATGGCAATAGAGTCACAATCGTTTGCTAAGTAGCAGCTGTGAATATGGAACAGTTACTTAGGTTGTAACTGTTTGTATTCACAATCACTACTTAGTCACAATTGTGACACTATTGTCACAAACATAACTTCCCCCACCCAAACCTACTGGTACTTTGCTGGTCATCAGCTGCATGGGAAGAAAGAAGTCCATTCTGCAGGGAGAGCATGGGTAAATTATGCTTCCACCAGGTTTGGGGGGGTGGCCCAGAAGAGATTACTAAATTTTCTATAATTAAGCAGATGATACAGAATTTCATCTGAGTTTTTTGCAGAAGGAAACACATGCTTTATCTCTGCAGAATAATTCCTGTGCAACATTTTGGGAGTTTGTATATCAGGAGAAAATGGTGCAGAATTCTCAATGCTCTCTTTTCCTTCTTCCTGGTGGGGACTCCTGAATTGTGAGCAACCTATTTCTTTGACCTGGGAATGAATAATTGCAATTATTCTTTCTTTCCCTATTGAGATGTTTGTCATGGTGGGAGCTTTTGTGGATTGGAGTTTCATGGACTGGATGAAATGGACTTCAGCCAGAGGGAGAGAATCATCCACCTGTATGGATGTTGGTTGGAGTGCAAATCCTAGAAGCCTCAGACAGCAGATCTAATGGTGGGAAATGTTAGGAATTGCAGTCCAACAACATTGGGATGGTCACCTGATTTCCTCACATGGAAGAGTCCGCTGTAATAAATGCATTAGTCTCCTGGAGGGCGAAGGGCTTTTTGTTGTGGTCGGCTGCAACACTATGGGCCCCATTCTGGAATTTGTTCTTTGGCAAGGTCTTCTGGAATGCAAGGCAGCAGGGCAGTAGTGTCGTCACTGCCCCGTTCTGAGCGGGGTGAAAATGCCAGTTGCTATTTAAGCTGCCAGCCAAGACACCACTTAGTTTCATCAGTCACTTTGGAGCCTTATTTAAGGTGGCTTGAAATGTTGTGTTCCCTCATAGGCCTGCTGACCTGGCACAGTTACAGAGCGTTTCTAAAGGGAGCAGGTTCTCGATGCTGGCTGGGGGGTTCTGGGAGCTATAACCCAACAAGTAATGTATCCAAGCTCTGTTCTTCACCAGCCTCGACTTAAGCCGAAACTGAGACAACACATCACATGTTGAAAGGTGAAGCAGCCTCACTATGTCGAAGACATCTGCTTATCCCATTATAAGCTTGCGCTCCTCTGAAAATTAGCTTATTTTTGTTTTCTGATGGCTCATCAGAACCAAAAGGTGGGTTTTCTTTTGCAAACACGATTGCTCAAGGCACAGAACTTTGAAGGAATTACGTGCCAGGAGGTAAATGGATTTTAAAGGCTGGAAATATGCATTTCCCTTAACCTGTGAATTGACCCTGAGAGATTAAGACAGTAGTCTGAATGTCCCATTTTGAACCACAGCCCAAAAAGTTATCCTGAGCCCTGACTCAGCATGTGCATTGCAATGAAGCAGCTTTCCCTTGGCCGATGTTTGTCGTAACCCAATCGGATGGGTGACATGAAGAGGCAGACCTGCCAACAGGTGCTGCATGCCACAGAAGCAGGCAGGGAGGGGTTGCTACAAGATCCAACCGGTGAGGGAGGGACAAGAGTTTATCATTGGGGCTCTTCCCATCTGGGAGGAAGCCAGCTATCTGCTAAGGATGCAAAATGGAAAAGGGGTTGTCAGTGGCAGAGCTTGGAATGTGTGGAGGGGGTGAGTGGGAGAAGGCAGGGCTATGTAGTGAGGGGCGTGACCATTGTGTGTGGGGACATGACTGTGGTATGTGGGGGTGTGGCCAGGGCACACGGGGGCATGGCTATGGGCGGAGAGACCCCAAAAACACACCCCACCTCCCCATCCCTACACAATTGGGGGTTGTAGAAGAGAAGCTAGGGAAGGACAGAAGTTTTGCAGGCTGTCCACTGTCATCAAGGCAAAACTCCCACAAAAATTAAGAGGCATCTACTGCTGTGCTGAGCTGGGGCTTTTGCTTCATCTCCAACTGCACATGCAGCAGACAAAGGTTTTCCGTTCCCCCAGCCTTCCATGTGCGTGTTTCAAGACTCCTTTCCTTCAGTTGGAGGAAAATCCAAGAAAATGGGGAAGTGCCTGAGAAGAAGAAATGAAGGCCCTGTTACGTCAGCGTGCCGTATTAGCAGCATCCTGTTCCCCAACAATTTAAGACCAAAATTTGAGATGCAAGGTAGGGCCTTGTGATGTTGCAGAGTGAGTTGGGCCACACGATTGTGGAAATGGATACAAGAGAAATCTAGATAAAAGCAGGCTGATTGAGTAATGCAGCAACCCAGAGTCACAACACCAGCATGTCATTCCCTACCTTGCTCTAAATGGTACAATACAAGCGCAAGAAACCACTACACTCCCCATCCCTCACACCTGGCTTTTTGGCACAGCAGTATTATGCAAACACATCACACCTAAACATGCTTTTGTAGTGAGACTTGAAGCCAGCTGGGGATCACTTCCCATATTAAACAAGCAAAGAAGTTAAAAACAGGTTAAGAAGGTTAAAACAATTTAGAAACCTGGCATTAAATATTTTGGAGTGAATCAACCAGGCTGCAAAAGGCTTTAGTGGATAGTCTTGTTTTTACTGTGTGCCTAGACAGAGGCCATTTCTGTACTACACTATTATAATGCTACTATTCCACTTTCAACATCCTGTGGAATTCTGGGATTTGTAGTTTCCTGAGGCCCAAGAGGTCTCTGGCTGAGAGCTCTAAAGGCCCCTCCCTAAACTGCAAACCCCAGGATTCCAGAAGAGGTTGAAACTGGAATAATAACACTATAATAGTGTATTGCGGAAATGGGCTAAACTAGAGTTGGTGTGAGTTGGCTCTCCAAGGTTATTGGGAAAGCCCTCTTCCATGTCTTCACACAGTGTGTCAACCTCACTGGTGTGACCCAGAGGTGGCCCCCATCAAAGGACCCCTATCCTTGAGCAGACATGTATCTAAAGAGCTTTTCCTTCAAATATGGAGATCCCAAGCCACTTTCAGCTTCAAATATCCTCACAAGCTGCTTGAATTCAGACTAGAAGTATATGGGGAGCTAATGCACCTCAGCCTTATTTCTCCCTGTCTTCCACCAGCATTCTTCCCTTCCCAAAAGTTATTCCTCCCCATTTGCAAGAAAAAACAATCTTATGATGCCCACATGTTGGGGTTTTGGTGATATTTAGAAGTTCTCACATCTGCTTCTGGATGCCGGCTTCCTACTTGCAGTGGCAGGACTTAAAATTGTCTTTTGCTCATGGTGTCCTTGACTTCCTTGTAAGTCAGCTGGCCCCCTGCTGTTACCCTTTGCCAACAGTTTCTTTTTCTGTGTGAAAAAAGCCAGCAAATGTCACTTTTCATCTTCTTAAATGGTATCTCCAGCACATGTAGCAAGATGACCTAACCATTGCATGGCTTTCCACAAATGTGGCAACCTTCCTTCCTTCCTTCCTTCCTTCCTTCCTTCCTTCCTTCCTTCCTTCCTTCCTTCTTTTGAGGATTTGTTTTTGTGTGAAAGAGCTTTCTGGAAAAAAATACTGTCATGTTTATAGCATGACAGAAATGAAAAGAAGCTGCCTCCTTCTCAAGGATGCACGGGAAAAGCTCAACCCAAACTTAAGGCCAGTGAAGGTGTGTCACTGCTTGCTTGGATGGCAGATGCAGGGAAATGGCCACAAAGTGTTGTTGGAGAGTGAGCTCTGGCCAGAACAGCCTACATTGCCTCCCTTAAGCTGGCTTGCTGCTGTCAGGTACAGCGAAGGAGGATATTATCCCATTGTTAGTATTGAGTTAGTGTTTAGATATAGTTCTCAGGCTGCTTGGCATCTGGGTGTGGAACAGATGATGTCAGGACAGTGTCTTGCCTACTGCCAGGCAGCAAAAGGTCTCAGGACAGCTGGTGCTCTAAACATGGGGTTTGCATGCTAGCAGTTTGTGCTTACGTGGTAAGTTCTGGAGAAGTGTGGAGAGACTGGCAGGGAGTGGAGATATGCATGTGAAAGGGGATCACTTCCCAGGAGGAGAAGAGGGAAGAACAATGAGAAATGGGAAAGAGAGAGTTGGGATAAAGCCACACTGCACAATTATAGTATATTGTTTCTATAACCTAGAATTGCAACAAATAAAAACAGACAAAACTTTAACTGCTCTCACTCCATCCTGTGGCATCTTGGGACCTTGGATGCATCACACACTCTCAGCCCCAGAAAACCCTGTGACGGGTATGCTTTAGGGTTGCCCTAAGTCGGAAATGACTTGAAGGCACATGACAACAGCAACAGCAACAATTTACTGGAAGGCTGCCGAGGATCATATACTTGCATTAACATCTTAAGGGGGCATTATAGCCCCATACAGTTTGTTTTTTTATTGGCTCATGCCCATGGCTTCTTCACCAGCCAGTATCTCTCCCTCTGCCTCTATGTATCTTCTTCTGCCTATCAATTTGTCTTTCTGGGGCAATTAAACCAATTCAGCATTCCTGAAAGGAAGAGTAAGGATCTGGAGAAAAGACCCAGTGAATGTAATATGTCTTATTGCAGAAAGGATAAACGAGATGGTTTTTGCTAACTGTGACAGAAAGAGCCCTTGGAGTTATTCCTCAAGTGATAGGTTGTAATGGCAGCCACAGAGTGGCCACAGGGTGAGGTCCAAGGCTGTTAAGTGCCCCTCCTTTCTCTCTCTCTCTCTCTCTCTCTCTCTCTCCCCTCCATAGACTTTCCTTTCTAGCTTCTTTCTTTTGCTTGGAGAGGGATCCTCCATGCTGTAAGGTGATCCGACCGCAGCTGCCTTCTCCGGCACTTCTCTGGAGAACAACTTGGGAAAGTCAAAACAACTTGGGGAATCCTGTTTCAGGAAAAATAGAAGCTGGAGGCACCCTTGTGATTTGTCACTTGGTTGTCCAGACCCGGGAGCACCAGCCATTCAATCGTCTTCACTGGATGGAACTTTAGCTGTCCATCAGTCTCCAAAATTGGACGGTTGTGTCGCACAGGGATATTTTTGACAACCAAGACTGAGGAGAACCTGGAGAGGGTTTAGAAATTTTTTTTCTTACAGGCAGAGAGCTACATTTTGGATTGGATTTGTGGTTGTGGTGGTTGTTTTGGGAGAACAGAGGGAGAACAAAGAGCATGTGGCAAAGCACAGGATTAATCCAGGATTTTTCTTAAAAGCCGTCAGCAGGGACTTCTGGCACAGGAATAGCTTCTCACAGCTCACATCCTTCTCATATTCAGGTAGGTGACAGAAATGGCCAAGGGGAGGGAAGGGGTTCATGGTGAGGAAATCAGCTTGTGGGTGGCTGGACCCAGCATCACACATACACACACTTGGCATATCTAAATCGTGTGTGAGAAAAGACTCCCCATCAACACTCATGCCATCTGCATCTCACACTTTCCCCTCCCTTCTCTTACGATTTAGTAAGAATTGCACAGAATGCAAGGGGAACCTTGCTGGATCAGGCTGAATCTCTACACAGCGGCTTCTGGAAAGGCCAGACACAGGGCGTGGAAAGCAGCAACCTCCTTGTGCATCGGTCACATGTCACTGCGAACACAAACTTTCTACCTGTGTCGCAAGTGGGGAAATCTCCTGCCTGAGGGCCCAATACAGGGTTCCTCAAAAGGTTACACCCCATTTCCCCAAACACCCTCTAGTGTGTTTTCCCAGACTCAGTGTGGGGTTTTTTTGTCACATATAAAAAGTTGACGTGCCTCTCTCCTAAGGCAGTAAGATATCTAAGCTAAAATAGACTGGGGGTTTTGGTCCTACCCCTTTGCCCTTGACCCCACCCACAACCATAATGTGTCCCCCAAGAGCTCTGAAATTGAATTTTGCCTTTGATTGAGGTTCTTCACTCTTGATCTAGACAGATCTTATCCCCACCTCCTCCTCCATTAATTTATCTAAACCCCATCTTAAAACCTTCTTTGCTATGTTGGTTATAGCCCCACATTGTGTAGTGGTTTGAGTGTTGGGCTATGACTTTGGGAGACCAGGGTTTAGTTTAGTTTGGAGAAGGGGAGAACATTTGCCATCCCTAGCTGATTTCTCCATGCTATCCACCATTTTATAAATCTCTCCTGGCCCCTTAGTCACTTTTCTCCCAAAACATTTCAGAAGGAAAGGGGTTTTAGACACTACACCCGTTTTTGTGATCTGTGTCATCTAATACTCAACTTCTTTTGCTCCACAATCTCCTGAGAGTCCCGTCCCACCCTTCTCATCTCTTTCTCTGTTTGTCAACAACACCATTTGCTGGCAGTAAATACAATGCAATCTCTAATTGGAGATGGTTTCTTATCATTCTCAGAAAACAAAACAAAGCAAATAGTCCAAAAGACAGGGCTGGGATGATGATTTGGAGCAAATTGTATCTGTTTCCTGATTCTGATTTTATCCTGACTTATGTACTTTTTTTCCTTGCCCCTTCAGCCCTTGGAATAAATGTGGTTAATCTTCTTGTGCTTACTATATTGGAAACTAGTTTGCCAAATACTGGCCATTTCTTCACTAGCCTGTTAAAGCGCAATGATTCCACTTTCAACATCCTCTGGAATCCTGGGGTTTGCAGTTTCGGGAGGGGCTGACCGGCCCCTCCCGAAACTGCAAACCCCAGGATTCCATAGGATGTTGAAAGTGGAATCATCGTGCTATAACAGGCTAGTGCGGAAATGGCCACTGAGTTGGGGGGAAGATCCCAGTCTGATGATTCTGGCTGCTTTAACCTTAACCTGTTATGAAAGAGACAGCAAGATCTGATTCATTGCAGTTTTAAACCTGTCCTTCCTTTATGATTATCACCTTCCTCTACCACCAAGCTTATTCTCACAACAACCCTGCAGGGTTGGATGCTAGAAGACTTCTACTCCATGGATGGGAAGGTAAATCTTCACCTTGTTTGAAGGTCAGAAGATCTCACTGGTTTAGCTACCCTTAAAAATATAACCCCCCAATTCTTTATTTATTAGTTTTAACACAAGCAATTGGATTCACAATCAACGGAGTACACATTTGAAAAAAAAAGAAAAAGAAAAAGGAGAAAGAAAAAAAAAATACCCTGAAACTAAAGCACAATAGAAAGTAAGAAGTTTTGAGCTTATAGAAACAGAGTTTAGCAATCTAAAGAAAAGGGGAAGGAAAAGTGACCCATTAAGTAGAAGAATTTTGAGGACAAACAATTGTTCCACTTTCTGCAAGGCTAGAAATGTGTGGCGTGAAAGAAAAAAATTCACTGGATGGACAGACTGCACTCCAAAATCTGCACTCCTTGGTGTATCAGGGAGAAGCCATGGTAATTGAAACTGATGGGCAATGTAAAAATAGCCCCCCTGAGCATATTTTTAGGTGAGCAGCATTACTTGTAAATTGTAATAGCATGAAGAGCCCTTCTTCAACCCCCAGCCCCCGAGGGCAGAATAAATTACATGACTAAGATATTTTGCAGTGGCTAGGAAAAAAAAATGCAAGATGTCTGTTGCTGTATTTTGTGTGTACTTTTAAAAAAAATGCCTGTTATCTTTTTCACCTTTGCTGATCTTTTACGTTGCAAACCGGATCTTTTGCAATTATGGTATTGTTGTTGTTGAGTGCTTTCAAGTTGTTTCCAAATTATGATGACCCTAAGAGGTTTTTTTAGGGCTGAGAGTGTGTGACATGCCTCACCCCAATCGATGACTGCAAACATGTGTATCTTCTTTTCCCCAGAAGTTAGTTCCATGGTGTTCAATTGGGCTTATTCTTGGCTAAGTGTGTTACTGTCATTTTCAGACTGATCGTGAACAGTAGGTATTGCATTTTTCATTTGAGGTATAGCTCCTTCCTCACTTCTTTTCCCATTAAGGTTCATTACTCAGTCCTTGTTGCATCACGATGGCTGTCGGGCTCCTGAACAGCCATTACTCAGTTCCTGTTCTATGGGGAACAGGAGGACTCTGCGATAAAGACGCCAGTGCATACCCTGAATATGGATTCTCTCTTCAATGAGAATTTTATAGGCAGTTTTTAAGAAATGCAGATGCAGCTGAATGGCTATCTAACCTAGACAGAGCTTTCCATTTTTGTCTGTTTCATGGCTCTTGGGAAGGTCTTCCCATCCCACTGAAGTGTAAGGTGAACTCTTCCCTAATGTCTCCAGTGCAAAGCAATTCAAAATAGATTAATGCAAAGCAAAGCAAGAAATGTGCATTTTGCAGTTTGAAAAGGTCCCCCAACAAAGCTTCTTAAAAAAAAAATGCTTCCATGTTGTATTATTCTCACATTCCTCAACCCATTAACTTTCTCCGTTACGGAACCCATTGCCCATTCCGGCAGCAACCTGCCCAAAAGCTGTTTAGTGTCAGCAAGGTGACTGTATCATGTCTTGAATTAGACTCTTAATGAAAACCCTTCCTAAATGCATGCAGATAAAAAACCATGTTCTAAACATAGCTTTGTTTTGGGCGTGCAAAATGTTCCCAGGAGAAAAGGAAGAAGACAGTTCAAGGGTGAACGTTGCGTGACGGCTGGTATTTTATGCCCCTCTGCTGTTGTCTGTGCCAGGGAGGGCGATGCATTTTGCAAACGTGGATTAATTGCCGCCGAGCCAGACAGCTCCAGAAGGGAAATGTTTTCTGCTCATTAAGTCCTGTCTGTGACATTGTGCCTGGGTCAGGCTGTTGGGGTTCTGACTTCCACACAACAAACTGGACAGTGAAGCAGAACGAATCTGCCGGATCGGATTGGCTTAGGAGAGGAGTGACATCAGCTGGGAACACGCACCTCCTTATCAGCATCATGAGCACTTTTAAAAGGGGCAGTGCCCTTTAAATAGGCACAAAAGATGATGGTGATGATGATGAAGGTGATGATGGCGATAGTGGATTCACTTATATTCCCCATTTTCCCCAAAACTGGGACTCAAAGCCATTTACAAAAATGAAGGCAAGCGCGGAGAAATGCAATGCTTTGTACTAGGGGAAAGACAGAAATTTTTTGGTTGGTAAGTTTTTATTAGGGTTGTCAAGTGAAACATGAGATAGGGCTCCTGTACCTTTAAGAGGTGTGGGCAAGGAGGACTTTCAGAAGACGCTGCTTGGATTTGCTTGCATGAGACGTTGCTTGCATGAGAAGCGACACCTGTTGAAATTCCCTCTTCTACACAACTGTAAAAGGTGCAAGAACCCTGACCCTTATTTCAGCTGTCAACTTCAGTTTATATTGCTTTGGCTGATGGCCATTGAAAATAAATATGATATGCTCAAATAGCCTTGCTAGAGTGGCTGGCAGTGGCTTCCATGTGGAGAATGCGGTGAGTCCCCTTTTGTTCTGAATTCTAAAGCAGCAATGCAAGGCGCTTGACCTATTGTGGGGGTAGAGTTCAGCACCTTGGATAGCACCTGTTGATTTTGGATTTAACACTGCACCCTAAAATGGAAGCCACCAGCCACCCTGGACTTCATAGTTTGTGACTATCAAGCATCTCATTAGCCAGCCACATATACAAAATCTGTAGGCACGCAATAGTTTTATTAGGGCCAACTGAAATTCTACAAGAACATGCAAGCTTTTGAATTCTTTGTCTGGCTAAACGAGAGCTAGATTATCAGGCAGCCTCGCGAAGAGTTCTGCAGAACCTGAAGGACCTCAATCTTTTGTGGAATTCTGGCTAGTCCTAACAACGCTATTGTCCACTTGTGGATTTTCTCTCTTCCTTTCTTCTCATGGATCAACGAGGCTATCCTTATTTCTTTCTTCATTTACCTTTCATGGACCAAGAAAACCACCATGGTGGAGTACTTTGAGGTTGGACCAGGACCTTGAGAGACCAGGATTTGAGTCGCCACTTAGCCATGGAAACCCACCTTGGTGACTGTGGACGACTCATACTTTCTCAGCCTGAGATGCCATGACAATTAATGTGGCATTAAGCTGTTATAAATGTGTCATGTGAATGAGGCTTTGGCTAGACTTTCAAGTTCACTCACTGGTGGACCCTGAGATTTCAAACAGTTGATTTAAGGATCCATGCCTTCTCTCCTCGTGCCTAAAATATGCAGGAAAAACCTCTTCAATCTAGCAAAATGTCTCAGCGTAAGTCTTATTTGAAGTTCTTCAGCTCTGATAAGAGACAGAATGCTAGTTTTGGAAACCACTGATTTTGGCTGAATGTCAAATTGTGTGTCCAAAGATAAACCAAACACCTCCCTAGAGACTAAAAAGTTATTCAGGATTTAAAATATTAGATTCCTCTAAGTATTAAAAAGAAAGAAAAAGTATTGTATAACCTCTAGGATGCATTCTGCACACCTCACCTCAAAGCAGAGCTACACTTGCACCCCCATATTGGTTAGCAACTCTCCTTTTTAATTTTTTAAAAATCATATTTTTTCACCAAATTAACAATATAGCTATAAAATATGTGAAGTACAGACATAGATTACTAAATCAAATTGCCTATAAATAATCACCAATATCCTACATCTCCTACTTAGTCATGAACACATAACTAAGTAACATCTCCTGACCTTCCATAAAAGCCTACCTTCAAAGCCAGCAGCTGAATTGAGCAACGGTGGTCTCGCCAGTGGTCTGACAAACAGGATGCAAGAGGATAAAGCTTCCTAACATCAAATGCCCTACTCTTGCCAGCAAGGGAGGCTGCAATGAGGAATTGTAACAGGGATCCTGCTTCTGATTGGCAGGAGAGGTCTGGAAACGTCCTCCTCCTGTACCTCGATTGCCAACTGAACAGACCTCCAGTGTTTGATACTGCTGGCTGTTAAGATGGGTTTTGGGGGCCATTTAGAAACACAACAGTGCCATGATCTTAAATACATTGCATTACTGAATATGGAGCAGTTATTGATCTGTGACTCTAGGTTACACATCCTTACCTGAAATCCAGAATGTCTGCCAAGATATCTGTGTGTCTGCACATCCGTTCACCAACATGCAATGTCTATTATACATTATTTTACAGCTATATTAATATCTCTTATGCAAAAGAACAAAAACAAAAAAAACTGGCTGTTTAGTGGGAGTTCTTGTCTCCATTATTCAGTTCTTAGAAACACATTAAAGAAGTCTACCAAGTTGTTTTTCTTCTCATCATGAAAAAATGGCTGGTCAATTTTTCTGCAAGCGCAACTGACAATATTCTCTTAAGCTATCTATGAAATGAGACTTACTGTCTCTGACCAGCCTTTTCAGTGAAGTCTCCTTGTATTAAATGTTTGTGAATAGGGGTAGATGCAATGCTTAAACCAGGTGGCTGATTTATTAAAGCTGGAAAGAAAAGAGGAGAGAAACAACATCCCAAAGAAGTCCAAAAATAAAACCGCTCTAAACATTAAAGTCAATATTGTAGTAATATCTCTGTTAGGCCAACAAGAAAGGCACAAAATTGTCTGTGCACACTTTCAAAACACACTTGCTTCTTCATCAGGGAAAGGTCATCTTTGTCTGACAAAGAAATGTGTGTTTCAGAAGCATGCCCAGACAATTTTGTGCCTTTTTTGGTTGGCCTAATGGAGACATTACCACTATATGGGCTTTGAAATTTGTCCCATAAACTACGTGCCCACCTTTGCATTCCTTAAATGTCAGCAAACTGTACTATCCTATAGCATTTAATAAGGTTTCCTGATATCCTGTATTTGAGGCTAGAAAGCTTATCTCTCAGGACTGGCAGGTGTCCTTTATTAAAAGGGCTGCCTCCTCCAACTCCATGGCCATTTCTGCACTACACTATTATAGTGCTATTATTCCACTTTCAACGTCCTATGGAATCCTGGGGTTTGTAGTCTGCTGAGGCCAAGAGCTTTCTGGCTGAGAATTCTCAAGGCCGCTCACTAAACTGAAAACCCCTGGGTTCCATAGGATGCTGAAAGTAGAATAATAGCACTGTAACAGTCTAGATTGGAAATGGCCAAGAGTGAGCAACTTGTCCTTCAGATGTTGTTAGCATATGACTCCCCCACCCAACTCTAGCCAGAGTCACCAGGGTGAAAGATGATGAGAGTTGTGTCCCATTATTATCTGAAGGGCACATCTCTGATGCAGAAATATAGTTTTTCACCTAATAACACCACATAGAGAGGCTCGTCACTTTAGGGCAGGGGTCAGCAGCTGTGAACAGCGTGGACACCATTCCCCCTCCCAAACATTCCTCATTGTCAGGTCACCTCTGTATACTATTTGGCTGATTTGGGGTGGTCATTTTGTGGGCCTCTGAGAATGGGAGAAATTTGCAGATGGTTTTAAGCTCATTTGGACAATTTTTCAGGGTTTTCTTTAACTCCACCAAGATAAGAAAATTGCTGCAATTTTTTTTTCTTGAGAATTTCGGGGGGAATCATCAGCTTCAGGAACCACACCTTAAGACCATACTTTTTTTAAGGGAAGGAAAAAGCAGGGTGATGTGCATCCCCTATTGACATACCCCCAATAACACATCCTAGGTTAGGTACCCAGGCTCAGATTCCGGGTGCAGAAACTGATCCACTTAAAAGGTTTGCTAAAAGCACCTCCTTTTCTTAGTCTTAAGAGTTCCGTTCCCTCACTCCCACCCAAATGGCATTTTAAATTGCTGGAGAGGAGGCAAAGAGAAAATCCACCTTGTGGGTGAGTAGAATCTTAAATTGGAGAGGTCAGAGAGCATGTGAGACACCTCCAAAAATATTTAGCAAAATGGAATGCTGTGTTACATTTTTGCCTTCTTCTGCTCCCTCTTTCCAAAACGTCTCAAAATGGGGAACTTTTTTCCAGTTCTAATGCTTTGATGTCACCCGAGGTCACCCTCTTCTTCTTTCTAAGCCCCAACAGGTAGTTCTTACCTCACCTTGGAATGGTTTCGCCCCATCTCCCAGGGACCATCCTATCACACACTCCTAATCCTCGCTTGGGTGAAATTGCTGAGTTTTTTAAAGGAAAGTCCTCCCAACAGCCCTGCAGTGTTTTCCCCTTCTCTTCCTTTCTTCTGTGGTGGCATCCAGGAACTCCGTAGACTTTTTACACAGAAGGAAGAACAGGGGAAGCAATTGTACTTTCCTCTTAGCCTTACAGCCCCAGCCTGAGGAAGGATGGAAGGGGTGTATGTGTGTTAGGTGTGACCGTGCACCTGCCAATAGCATCTAGAGTATGTGGATGTGCGGAGCCGAGGAGGGGGAGTGGTGGTCTTCCATCAACATCCTCCTTCTCCTCGCAAGTGGTGGTCTTCCATCAACATCCTCCTCCTCCTCACCGCATCCTCCTCTCTCTTCTCCTTCTTAGGAAAGGTGGGAAAGAAAGATTGGGTAGCAAATTTCTGGCAGTCCAAAGGGTGGAAATATTGCACTCTGCATCCTCTGCTTTTTTTTGTCTTTTGCACACCTCTCCAGCCACCCAGGAAAGAAAGGGGAGAATCCTGCGGATGTCTAGGGGAACCCCTGTTTCCTTCCCCCAGCAACCTGAGCAGGGAGGGGGATAGTCAAGAAGAGAGGGAGAGAGAGAGAGGGAAAGAAACAAAAGGAGGCAGTAGTAATAGTAGCAAGCAGCAGCCAGAGAAGCGACAGCTCCATCCATGCTTTGGTGTTGGCTTCGGTGGGCTTAGCATCCTCAGCTGAGCATCCTTCTGCATCACACTCGCGCGCGCACACACACACACACAGAGCTAGCCACCCCAATTTCCTTTTGATTGATTCATTCATTTCCTCTCCCCTCCTTCTCTTCTCTTCTTGTCTCTTCCCTTCCCTTCTAGGATTTTTGTTTTAATCCCCTCTCCGTTCTCCCCCTTCCCCCTTTCCTGCGAAAAGAAAGGAAGAAAAAGGAAAAAAGAGAAAGCCAGGACAAGAACAGCCAACCCCCCTTTTCCCCCAACATCCTTTCCTGATTTCCCTGGTTTTCTCACAAGTCCAGACAGCTCGTCCACGAGGTCTCTTAGGGGGGATTTTTACAACCAAACTGGGATCTATGAGCGGGAAGGTGATCAAGACGAAAGAAGAGAAAGATGCTTCTAAAGGTAAGGAGCCACCACTTGATTACTCATTCTGGGTACCAACCCAAACCGCCCCCTTTTTCATTTTTTTCAACCACCGCCACCCCACTGAAACAACCCCTTTGTCTCCATACCCACCCACCCTTTTCTCTAGAAATCTCGCCTTTGTCTTCTGCACTTGCCTTGCTGGCTGACCTTTTTTCTTTGGGGGGCTGGGGGAGAAAGCAGACCATTGTTCCAAGGGGACAAGCAGCCCCCTCCCACCTCACCTTGTCCTTCTGTGTGCTTCAAATAATTTTGAGGGGCTGTTTTGTTTCTCAAAGGAGGGGGGGGGAATGGACAGCATCTTTTCCCTCTTCCCTACCATCTCGGTGACCATATAGACTGTATAGATATATGTGCATCTTGGAAAGAGACCTTCTGTCACACTGCAGTCTTTGCCGCTGACAGTTCGGAGGTGCTTTTCCTTTTGTGTCGCTCTCTGGCGAGCATGTGCCTTGTGCATTCCGTGCTCTCCCATAGATGTGGAGGTGTGGGAATACAGCAGCACCAGGGTTAGTCATAATCAGAGCTGAGTTTTGCAGCCCGGTGTATACATCCATGCGCGTGTGCGCATGAGAGGGAGGGAGAGATGGGGTGCAATTGTGGGTCCCCCCCTTTTTCCCTTCTGTCTTTGGTCATTCTTGGCCAGTTTGCACAAAAGTCAGAAGTCTTCCTACGTCGACCCCCCCCTCCCGACACTGTCACCTGGCAAGTGACCAGGGATATAGAGGTACCACACAGGTGCAAAGTGGGTCATGATGTGTTTGTGCATGTGTGTGTGTTGTGTGTGTGTGTATACTGTCCTCCTCCTCCCCTTTTGGCATCTATGCTTCTGCCACCCCTTGGCAAATTTGACCAAGAGGTGTTCTCTCTTACTCAACCTAATTTTTTTCTTTAATCTGTGCATTGCCGCATCTCACAGCCTTTGGGCTATTCTGGTCATTTTGGGGGGAAATAATAGAGAAAAAAGAATGGGAGGAAGGAATCAGGTTCAGGAACCCCTCCCATCCCACCTGGCCTGGCTTTGGGCCCAACCTGCAAAGAAGAGGGAACAGGTGCATAAAGATGGTGTTGGACGGAGGGGAGGCGGGAAGACCTCTTAAAAGTTGCATCCCAGAGGTTGCACGGGGAGGAAAGGAGGCGAGAGCGATCTTTCCATCTGCCCACCCCGCTCCCCCAGCTTTCCCCATGCAGTGGTCTGGCGTTACTTCTGTCTGAAACGTATACACTGGGTAACAATTGCCATGGAGACAAAATAGGGCGAGGGGTGGGGAGGGGAGGAAGAGAAGGACTCGCTGAGGGAATTGTGAGTGGATTATTTTCATAGACAGTGCCGGGGCGCTCAAGATTTAGAGGAGAGCTACCTTTACACTTGGCCGCGGAAAGGGCCAGCAAAATCCAGACAGGGAGGATTGTTGGGTAGGTGGGGGGACCCAGAAAGAGGGGAAAGGAATGAAGCATGCACCCCAGACAGTCTTCCCATGCTTTCGCCAGGTTGGGGCAAGGCTCCTGTTGTTGCCACCTTCCTAAATCTAACACCCGCATGCTTGGTTCATGCACCAGCCCCCAGCCTCAACTGTAATACTGCAGAATTTTATTATACACACACTTGTGTGTATGTTTATTATACACACCCTTGTGTGTATGTTTATACAGTCACTTCCTCTCGATTTTCAGTGCTGAAAATCAACCCACAAGAGGCTGCGATGAGGATGGTGATGATTCTCCTAGCGGGAGCTACAAGCGAACATGATCTTGTACTTGTGTTGCAAGTATGGGACCTTGCACCATGAGCCAAGACACGAGGCACCCACCATCTCACTCCTGGGAAAAGGAAAAAACAAAACCCAAAACAGGGCCTAAAATCCCTTGCATCTTGATCTACAACCTGGGTCAATTATGTACCTTTCTAGTCCAGCTGGATTTGGGCCAGGCTCAAAGTCTGTTTCTATCCCTCCGAATTTTGAATTCTGAACAGGCTGCAGAGAAGCCTGTTGGCATTTGATATTAGGACATCTTAATATATATATTTTTTTCTGGTGATAAAGTTACAACTTGGACAAATGTCAATTTTCATCAAAGACAAGTATAGAGATCGGAGTGTGTGTTTAGCGCGTATCTTTGCTATCCACAATGGATGTAGATTCTCTGTCACACCATATCAACATCCATACAGTGTTGTGTGTGTGTGTAGGAGAGCACTGTTGTTACATTCTTTACTGTGACCTTTTTTTATAAGAGAAGAAAACTTGGGTCCCCCTTGGACTGATTTGTAGTTCTTTGTTCCGTACCATAATGTGACATCCTTAACTTCTTCGGTTCATGCGCTTTGCTCGTAGGTGTGTGGCCATTGCATATAGGTGAGGAGGGTGAACAAGTACCTCCAGGTATCTTAGTGATGTTTTGTAGCCAAGAGTTCCCATATGCAATTGACTGGTATTGTTCTTTTCTTCGTTTTTGCATCAAACCTCAGAAAGAGAAACTCGTAGGCAGAATGATTCTGCCCACAGTTTTCTCAGGTCAAGCAATAATCTTTTTGTCTGATAATCTTTTTGGACAGAATTCATTTTTTTTTCCTTGCTGTTGAATATCCCATTCACTGCATAGAAGCTGCAGTGGCTGTTTTCAGTAATCTCTTCTGTTGAAAGGATGGGAATAGGCAAAGAAGGCATCTGGGAAGCTGCTAAGGAATTGAGTTGTTATGTGTACCTAGTTGCATATTTACTTTATCCCTTACAAGGATCTGAGTTCCTTTTGCATCTCAGATGGGGAGAACCTCTCTCTCCCTCGATCTTCTGTGCTCCTATTTTTGCAGTGTAGCCCTTTGTGGTGTGAAGTTCGGGAAAGATTATCTAGTGATGTAGAGTGTTTCCAGAAAGATGACTGTTGGCACTCCCAGTCAGACAACATTGCCCAAAATCTTATCCATCCTCTCCACGTGAGTCTCTAGTCCTGGTTATGACCTATGAATGCCCTATATGGCTTAGGTCAAGACCATCTGATAGTCTGTTTCTCCTCCTCATATGAACCTGCCCATGTTTTGAGATCTTCTGGGAAGGACTTTTTCTCTTTCCTGCCACACATACAGGCATGTCTGATAAGAGTTTGGGAGAGGGCCTTCTCAGTAGCGGCCCCCAGGCTCTGAAACTCCATTCCCAGGGAGACTAGAATGGTGCCTTTCTTGCTAACCTTCTAGAGAGAGTTAAAGACTTTGGCAGTTCTTTGGGGACTGATTACTCCTGGGAAAAGTACCTGTAGTGATCTGTTGCATCGTCTATATTTGCTTTTCTTTTTAATGGGTGTGCTTTTAATTGCATTAACTCTATTGATAATTTAATTCTACCTTGTCTATGATGGGTACTTTACTCCACATGTGTTTTAACTTTTCTAAGCCACCTTGACTCCCAGGGTCTGGGGAGAAGGATATAAATAAGTAAAGGAACAAAACAATAACAATAATCCCACTGAAGACCCACTGAAACAATGGGGTTTATCTACCTTTTGGCTAAACAGTCAACAGTTGATTCAATGGGTCTATACTCTAGCTGGAATTAACCAACAAGATTTAGGTCATTGTGAAGATAATCCATCTTTTCCAGATATTTATGGGCAAAGAGAAAATAAGAAGAAACAGAGGGAAGAAACAGGGGGATTTAAAATGGAAGCAATGTTGCTGACACACACACTGGAAATGTGATTATGCCACAAAGGTCACTATTTAACTCTAATCCAAGTGTATTGTCCCCCAAAATCACATTCTGCTGCAGAAACCACACAGAACTAGACCTACAAAATGTGCAATTAACACAGCATTTTTAAAGGAATTATCACTGGTTGTCCATTCTCCCATTTGAAAGGTTCATGAGTGGATGCTTCTCCACTTCATACAATCTGACGTTCAAATTGAATTGAAGGAGATAAAAAAAGAAGTCCATACTGAGCTACAAAATTTTTTTTGAACATATCAACATCCTAGCATTTTTTAAAAAATTGCCCAGGCTACCAACAGATTTAAAAAGAAGGGAGGAAAAAAAATCCCTAGAGCTCTTATCAATGCTTAGAAAAAATGGCTTAAAAATACAACTGATCCAAGATTGCTAAAGAGATATATTTGGGAGTCATTTTTATTTTGGGTTTGAAGTAACTTGCAGAAGGCATTGAAACAGGGTGGGAATCATATGGTTCACTCATTAAATTGAAAATGTCCACTTGTGTCCAAAGAGTGTACAAAAGCAAGGACTCGGTTTGGACACAGAAATATTACTCAGGCCAATTCTGCACTACATAGTTACAGTGCTATTACAGTGCTATTGTTCCACTTTCAACATCCAAGAAAGTCAATGCAATTCTCAGCTGCATCCATAGAAGTCTGGTGTCTAGATTGAGGGAGGTACTGGTACCACTCTACTCTGCTTTGGTTAGACCTCATCTTGAATCCTGTGTCTAGTTCTGGGCACCTCAATTCAAGAAGGACATGGTCAAGCTGAAGCAAGTCCAGAGGAGGGCGACCAACATGGTGATAGGCCTGGAAGCCATGAAGCCCTATGAGGATAGACTTAGAGAGCTGGGTATGTTTAGTCTGCAGAAGAGAAGGTTAAGAGGGGACATGATAGCCATGTTTAAATATTTGAAGGGATGCCACGTAGAGGAAGGAGAGTGCTTGTTTTCTGCTGCTCCAGAGACCAGGACAAGGAGCAATGGATTCAAGCTGCAGGAAAGGAGATTCCACCTGAACCTCAGGAAGAACTTCCTGACAGTCAGGGCTGTCCGGCAGTGGAAGATGCTGCCTCGGAGTGTAGTGGAGTCTCCTTCCTTGGAGGTTTTTAAGCAGAGGCTGGATGGCCATCTGTCGGGAGTGCTTTGAGGGTGTTCCTGCATGGCAGGGGGTTGGACTGGATGGCCCCTGGGGTCTCTTCCAACTCTACATTTCTATGATTCTATGATTCTATGATCCTATGGAATCCTGAGATTTGTAGTTTAGAGACAGGCCTTTCGAATTCTCAGCCAGAGAGCTCTTGGGCCTCAGGAAACCATAAACCCCAGAATTCCACAGGGTGTTGAAAGTGGAATAACAGCACTATAACAGTGTAGTGCAGAAATAGCCCCAGAAATGACTTGGCCTCTTACAAGATTGTCACCTAAAGAGCTCTGAACCATCTCATTGAGTTTCAAGTAGGAGCTGTATTTTTTTTTTAAAAAAAAATTGCAACGTTTTAGTACTGGGATGAACTAAGTCTCAACCAATCTATTGCATTTATGTTGGTTGCATATTTTGCCAACAAGGGGACTGACTGTTACTCAGAATTAACATTCCATCTCATGCAAACATGTGTGTTGGAGAGCATTGCTGGGTGAAATAGGACCTGCTGTCCCTTTAATGGTTGTATAGAAGAGGGTGTTTCAGCAGGTGTAGCTCATCACACAATCGACACACATTAAAACTTCCTTTTTTGCACAGCTTTTAAAGGGAGACGAGGCCAATCCATTATTTCTCCTGGCAACCCTAGTGTTTGGGTTCTGAATCTTGGGGTGTTGTTGAATTCTCTTGATTGTCAAAATATGGTCCAGGGGATTGGAAAAACAGCCACAAGTGTCATGGGATCGGAGCCATTGTGATTGAAGGTATGAAGTTCTACCACCCTACCGTCAGATGGGATGGTGCATATTCAGGGTCTCCATGACAAATAGATTTTAAAAATGGGGAGTGATTTAGAGACAGGTTTTTTTGGGGGGGGGCAGTCAAAGGAAAGCAAAGTTTTAAAGTTTACTTTTTTAAAAAAAGTATGTTTAGATTCTAGTCCTAAAGAATATGATGACCAAAATGATACCTTCCATTTATTGAAATTCATTTTTTCTGTCTCCAGGAGCTCCCATCCCATTCTCTTATTCTGCACACAGGCCCCACAATTTTGGAAACAGAAACAGTTAAATCCACATGTAAGCCAAACAGGAGTGTGGGGAAGTAATTTTTGGACTACAGCTCCCAGAATCCCTCAGCGACCATGCAAAGGAAACTAGTTTAGTCAATGAAAACAATTATTCTGGACTATCGCTCCCACAATCCCCCAACTGGCTGGGGGATTCTGGGAGTTGTAGTCCCAAAACCACTTTCCCAAAGCTCTGAAGAGAGCACTCTCTG
This sequence comes from Ctenosaura bakeri, assembly GCA_948474755.1. NCBI lineage: Eukaryota > Metazoa > Chordata > Lepidosauria > Squamata > Iguanidae > Ctenosaura > Ctenosaura bakeri. The sequence continues at coordinate 83,094 of CAOLHI010002385.1, read as the reverse complement.
TCTCTAAGCATCTCTTTGAGCTGAACTCCTCTGGCTGTTGCTCAGAGGGTACAGGAGACCTTCAGGTGTCCCGGGTACGTTGCTGCTCCTGCATTTGTGCAACCTCATTATATAGCCTTTGACAATGCAAAGAAGAAGGGTTTGTTGGTTCTGCTTATTTTTGTCTAGCTTCCGTGGCTCAGGAGAGATCCAGTGGTGTATTAACTGCAGGGCAGTGAGCTAAAGAAGAGATTGCAAATATCTTGAAGAACATTTCAACCGAGGCGATGTTCTTTGAACTTTGAACATCAGAGGCAGGCTGAGAGCATGGTGATAAGTCTACATTATCAATTTATGGGAAAGGCATACCTTTCAAAGGGGCAGGCAACTTACCGGAAAACTGGTAAGTTTTCCTACCACCTCTTTAAAACTTTTGCAAGGTCCCTGTGTGTATTATTTTTTCTCTCCTTGTGATTAAAATGGCTCCCCCACCGCAACAAGAGCAGCACCATACCTTTTGGAAAGCATTGCAGATGAAACTCCACATTAGAAAATGCACATTAGGAGGCCAATAAAGCAGGAGAGACATACTGATTGCTGAGCTCTAGGGAAGAAAGGAAAACACACCCATAACCACCCTACTTGATGCAAGCTGAACAAATTGGGTTTGCATGATTTATTTGGCACGTTCATGGTGACCGGTTAGGCTCAAATGGTTTTTTGCATGAGAGAAGCTGTACTTTCTATGGCCTCCCAGTTTTGTTTGGCAAATTTCTCAGGTTTGTTTAACCCACTTTTTAAAATCTTGGGGCTCTGAGACGAGAACTAGTCTTTGCTTGTAGTAAAAATGGATTCTGTGTGTGTAGGTATGGAGCTGGTGACGAGCAAGCGTGATTTAGTGGGTTGAGTATTGCCGCCCCACCCACGAAATAATGAGATCGCAGACAGAGCTTGGGTTGAACTAGGGCAATTTATTAATATGCCTAATTAATATAAGGGGTGAACTTAAACTTGAACTTAAACTTGAACTTGAACTTGAACTTTTGACCTGAGGAGAAAAAGGGGGGTCAACAGCATCTTTGGACTAGGGTCAAGAGGCAGCTCCCGACCATCTCCCCTAGCCCGTTGAGCGAGATACCGGGCCTCAAAGCCAACCGATGAAGTTGCATGATGACTTTTGGCCAGCCCTTGTCTGGAAGGTGAGCCCCAAGGCCCACCCCCCTCTGCGCAGCAAGTGGGGTGATCCCAGGGCCCTCCTCAAGGAAAGGATTTATCCTACACCCCAAAAAAGGGGTGCCATAGGTACACGCCGAATCTTAACCGAACCATGCCGGCCTGGATGACTATATGCATGGCAGTGGAGACCTAGTTAATACCAAATTCAGACACCACCCTGTGAAGCCAATTACCCCGCCCTAGGCGCAGTGTAGGGTAGGCGAAAAAAACCCCAAAACAGGGAGGAAAAAATTCCTACCCGGCCCCGAAGCGACCAGCTATCTTACATTGAAACCATCGGGAGGGAGGGTGGGTCGCCTGGATTCAGAAAAGAGGCCAACGGAGGGGCGGGGTGGCCTTAAATAGCTCTGCTCTGCCCTGCCTCCTCCCGTCAGGCCCCGCAGGCGTTCTCTTCTCGTGGGAGGGTGGCAAAGGCCGTCCCCTCCGCCACCCGTGGTCACGCGAGCAGTGTGGGACGAATTATACTAGGACTTTGGGAGATGTGTGCTTGAATTCCTTCTCAGCCCTGGAAACCCACTGGGTGACCTGAGGGAAGTCAAACTCTCTCAGCCTAAGTCACTGTCTCTCAGCCTCCTTTTTGGCAGGCCTATTGCATCCATGGAATTTACCTATATGTTGACTCACTATTCAACGGTTGTTTCAATGGGTCTACTCTAGCAGAGACTAAACAATAGCCTTCAGGCCATTTCATATCTATTTGGCCTTCTGCAGTCATTGTGGACTGTTTTCTGTTCAAAGCAAAGTTTGCAAAATCTTTTTTTTGGCTGGTCTACCATTCCTATGTGTTCTAAAAGCAGTGCTTGCAAAAAAACAGAGCTGTGCATGTTTCTGGTTCAATGCAGAGCCGGAAAAATCACATTTCCAACCAGAGGAATCTTTTTTTCCACATTTGTGTTTGATTTGAATGACACACACTGAGTAACCGTGGTGATGTTTCATGTGTGGTGATGTTTCATAATGACATCACCAGGACCTGTCCTTTATGACATCACTAGCAGGCATGGAGGGTAATGCCTCAAGGATAAATCTTGGTGATGTCATTACTTGTGATACATGAAACCTTGTCACAGTTACTCTGTGGCTGTTATATAAGTAGGAAAAAAGATGCTCTTGTCTTGGCACCCCTATATTACCCTGATGGTGTGGACCTCTAAGTTCTGTGTTTCTTCAGTTCCTGGAGGAAAGTGTTAGCTGGGGACTCTCCCATCACTGCAAGACTGCTTCCCTGGGTGTAGGGCTGGCCCTACCATTAGGCAGAGTGAGGCGGTGGCTTCAGGCAGCAGTTCCTAGAGGAAGGAATGTTGCTGGCAGGCCCCGGCTGATCTCCTTGAACGCTTCCATCCATTTTTCCATGAATAGATGTATGTGCCACACATCCTCCTTTGAACCCCTCAACCTACTCCTTGCCTCAGGCAGCATAATGTCCTGGGCTGGCCCTGTCTGAGATGCTTCTGATCTGGACAATATATATAGTCCTTAATAGCTCCATCCTTGGCAAATTTCTGCAATCTCACTTTCAAACCATCCAGCTTTCTCCTTATCGTTGTATTTTGGGGCTATCTTATTTCAGGGGCCATGAAATGCAAATGAAATCTAGACCAGAGTTCAGAAAAGGTGTTTATTTCAAATGCTGCAGCCAGGCTTCCTGGGGGATTTGGGGAACTAGAATTCTGAACTACCTTTCTCACATTGCAGTATATATCCAACCCTATTTTTTTCTTCTCTTCTCTTCTCTTCTTTTTTTCTTTCTTGCTTTCTTTCTGCTTTATCCAGTTCTCTGTTGCTGGAGGGGGGCGGGGGATATAGGAAAGGGCAGTGAGATCCAGTGGTTTCAACATCAGTTAGATGCCCAATCTGCTCTGGGGTTCCATCCAAACTTTAAGGAAATTGTATGTGCTGCTGTACCTATTGGGAGGTCAGGTTCAGCACCTCAGACAGGTCTTTTTAAAGTTCGGACTAAAACCCAGAGCAGAGTCACCACCACCACCATCATTGTCAAGGGAGATACCAACTGCCACCAGACCAAGATAACAAAAGCCAAACTTTTGTGATGATTCTACTGAGAAATCTCCAACAGTTCCAGCTTTTGCTACTGTTACTATAATAATAACTGGATCATGAGAGCTGGTGTAGTGTAGCGGAGTGTTGGACTAGGATATTGGGAGACCTGGGTTCGAATTCCCACTCAGCCATGGAACCCCACTGGATGACCTTAGGCAGCCACACTCTCTCAGCCTCAGAGGAAGGCAAAGGCAAACCTCCTCTGAATAAACCTTGCTTAGAAAACCCTGTGATGGGTTTACCCTAGGGTCTCTGCAAGTCTGAAATAGCTCGAAGGCAAAGAACAACCCCAACAATTCACCGTGTCAGTTCATATAAGAGGAGAACCTTTCAAGTTGGTCCATCGGAGTCAATATTCCAGATGCCAGTTTGGTAAGAGATCACACCTATAGCAAGATTGAGCTCTCCATATCTTTAAACACATTCTTACCACACCATTTATACCAGTTTGGGTCATGAACCAATCAAAATCAAAATGCTTTTTACGGTCTAAAAATAAACTGCAATAACTCCACCTTCCCAATCTTCAATACGGCAGTTTTTTTCCATCTCTCTCCCCCATAATTTACTTGACCTTTGCTCACTGGCTTCATTCCTCTGTCTCTCTCCCCGACCCAGTCTTTTTAATATAAGCAAAAGGCTTAACACTTGACCTTGCAAGTAACACAATACCAAAAGAATCGCCAAATGGAATTATGGATGTGTGAGCCTTTAAATTGGATATCTATAAAGCAAGGAGCCACAAGTGTATTCTGTGCAGGAAGTGCCACATAAATCTTTCCACCCCGCTCGCTGCTTTACTGTCTCTGAGCATCCTGTTTGGTGAAAGCTCCTTGTATTAAATGCTTAAGAATAGGGGTAGATGTAATGCTTAAAACAGGTGGCTGATTTATTAAAGCTGGAATGCCTAATTTATCACAGCAGAGATAAAAAGAAAAGCAAAACAACATCCCAGAAAAGTCCAAAAGTAAAGCTCCTTTAAACTTTAAAGTCAATATTGAAGTAGTATCTCCATTAAGCCAAAAGAAAAGGTTTGTCTGTGCACACTTTCAAAATGCAGTTGCTAGTTCATCGGGGAAAGGTCATCTTTGGCTATTTCCACACTACACCGTCATAGTGTTACTATTCCACTTTTGACATCCTATGGAATCCTGGGGTTTGCAGTTTCGGGAGGGGCTTTCAGCCAGAGAGCAATTTAGCTTCAGTAAACTACACACCCCAGAACTCCACAGGATGTTGAAAGTGGAATAATAGCACTAGAACAGGGTAGTGCGGAAATGGCTTACGTCTGATGAAGAAACGTGTGTGTTTCCAAAGCATGCACAGACAATTTTGTGCCCTTGTTGACTGGCATAATCAAGGCATGACCACAATATGGGCTTTGAAATTTGTCCTATAAACAACACGACCACCTTGGCACTCCTTAAATGTTAACAAACTGTACTGTCCTGTAGCATTTACTAAGGTTTCCGGCCCCTCCCGAAACTGCAAACCCCAGGATTCCAGAGGATGTTGAAAGTGGAATCAAAGCGCTATAACAGGCTAGTGCGGAAATGGCCCAGGTATCTTTTATTTGAGGACTGGAAAGCTTGTCTCTTATAGGACTGGCAGGTGTCCCTTATTACAAGGGCTGTCTCCTATGAGCCCATATTTTTATATTAAAGGTGTTTTAATAGGATAGCTTGTCTAACTGTGTTTTAACTTTTTTCCTATCAGGTTTTAGCTCTATCTTGTTTTAACTTTGTAAGCTACCTTGAGTCCCATATTGAGAGAAAAGCCAGATATAAATAAAATACTTAAAACAAGATATAATAACGAACTACCTTTTCCTTGTATATGGACTGAACAAGATGCGCCTCCCCAAATAAAATAATAATAATAATAATACTATATGTTGAAATTTGGGATTTTCATAAAGACAGAAGTGTTTGAATTATACAATTTATGAGTGTGGGAAATATATTAATTTTGCAGAGGAATACATAACTAAATTGAGTGCCAGTGTGGTATAGAGTTGGACTATGAGCCTAGAGACCAGAGTTCAATTCCTTGCTTGGCCACGGAAAACCACTGGGTGACCTTGGGTGTGTCACACACTCTCAGCCCCCAGAAAATTCTGGGAAAGGTTTGCTTGAGGGTCACCAAAGTTGGAAGGCATGGACCAACAACAACATAGCTAAGTTATTGAAAGCAATAGTTTTATTTAGTATTTTGGTGGTACACAAACTTGTTAATGGCTATTTCCTGATTGGGAATCCTGCATCAATAGGAGTACGGTGTCTAGATCAAGGGAGGTACTGGTACCACTCTACTCTGCTTTGGTTAGACCTCATCTTGAATACTGTGTCCAGTTTTGGGCACCCCAATTCAAGAAGGCCATGGTCAAGCTGGAGCAAGTCCAGAGGAGGGTGACCAAAATGGTGAGGGGCCTGGAAGCCATGCCCTATGATGATAGATTTAGAGAGCTGGGTCTGTTTAGTCTGCAGAAGAGAAGGTTAAGAGGGGACATGACAGCCATGTTTAAACATTTGAAGGGATGCCATGTAGAGGAAGGAGAGGGCTTGTTTTCTGCTGCTCCAGAGACCAGGACAAGGAGCAATGGGTTCAAGCTGCAGGAAAGGAGATTCCACCGAACCTCAGGAAGAACTTCCTGATGGTCAGGGCTGTCCGGCAATGGAATCTGCTGCCTCGGAGTATAGCGGAGTCTCCTTCCTTGGAGGTTTTTAAGCAGAGGCTGGGTGGCCATCTGTCGGAAGCGCTTTGAGGGTGTTCCTGCATGGCAGGGGGGTGGACTGGATGGCCCCTGGGGTCTCTTCCAACTCTACATTTCTATGATTCTATGATTCTATGTCATGAATTTTGGATATCCCTTATTGCTGTTTGAAAAACTGACAATATAAGTTTATTCAGACATAAAAGCCTCTGGATCCACTAGGTCTTTCTTCCAAGTGAGTATATGTGGAATCACAGCCTCAGAGAACTGGGATGTATGGAGTTTTGGAGCAAGAATGGTCTCTGCAACAGAAGAGACCTTGTCATTCCATGAAATAATGCTGGCGTTTGTTGCCAAGTCTCGCTATTGAGGGATGAGCCCAGAATCTGCTGCTCAAATAGCTTCGTATGTGGCATCCGCAGCAATTTTCCTTGCCAAATTGTTTGTTTTAATTTATATGGAGTCAAATACCATTGGAATTGGATTTTATAATAATTTCCCCTCCAATTAATATTAATCAAGCCATTTGTCTCTCTTCCACTCCTGTAGGAGAACATTCACTCCTAGATTATAACTCCAAGGGGTTTTTTGGGGAGGAGGGGAGGGAGTCGGAAGGTACAAATTAACCAATGTGTTTAAGGTGTAAAGCAAGTTGACACACCACCCCTCACACCATAATCTTATTTCTTGGCCCTTTTAAAGCACTTCTAGGGGTCGTAAGCAGAATGCAAATGTCAGTTGCTGTTTGAGAAACAGATTACTAATGAAGATGGCGAATTAAGATGCACTTAGCAAAAAGATATATTACTTCAGATAGGTCTAAAGCAGCAGGAGGTCTCCTAATCTGGTTTCTTGGAGTTATTTTTGCTGGGATTTGCTGGATTCCCCATCCACTCATTCTATTCTTTTTCAGGGACTGTTTGTAGCTGCAGTATTTCTTGTATCTGCACTTGTGTACCTAAAAGGGTTTTTTTTTTTAAGGGCTATGGTTTGCTAAGATGGTCAAGTGGTCGAAACAGCAAAGTTTTTCCTCTCTGATCTTCTTTATCATTTTTTTTCCTTAGACCTGGAGAGTTACAGTGCAAAAGTGACATTTCACTGTTGCCATTTCCGCACTAGCCTGTTATAGCGCGATGATTCCACTTTCAATATCCTCTGGAATCCTGGAGTTTGCAGTTTCGGGAGGGGCCAGCCAGCCCCTCCCTAAAGTGCAAACCCCAGGATTCCAGAGGATGTTGAAAGTGGAATCATCGCGCTATAACAGGCTAGTGCGGAAATGGCCACTGATGGGCTATAGTACTGTAACTCTGAAAAAAAGAATAAGGAGGAGAAGACAAAGGAACTTATTGGCGATTTCCCCCCTACACTGTTGTAGTGTTGTTATTCCACTTTCAACCTCCTATGGAATCCTGGGATTTGCAGTTTAAGGTGGAGGGCTTTAGAATTGTCAGCCAGAGAGCTCTTTGGCCTCAGGAAACTACAAACCCCAGAATTCCACAGGAGGTTGAAAGTGGAATAATAGCACTGTTCCTAGTGCGGGAATGGCCCAGGTCTACAACATCAGGTATTCTTTGGCTGACCTCCATCCAAGCTCTAACCAGGCAGGATCCTACTTACTTCCACAATCAGAGAGGATCTGTGCCTTCAGGGTATGCTCATAGGAATAGAAATTTGCCCCTTGGATCTTTCACCATTGTTTACGTCTGCTTTTAAAAAATTATGTGCAAGAGAAGAAGGAATATCTCTCCAGAGGTTCCATGTACCAGTGGGTCTGTTTTTCATCTTGCTTTTTTTCCGCCTACAATGCCAATTTGTACTGATCCTTCCAATTCAATGGACTGATTAATTGACTAAAAACACAAGCAATTGATTGATGAAAATTTCTTTAACAGATGACAGGCAGTAAACAAGCAGAAGATGAAGCAAACGTACAATGACCAGCTTAAATCCAAGGGGCTTTCGGCACTACGGTTATAGTGCTCTTATTCCGCTTTCAACATCCTGTGGAATCCTGGGGTTTGCAATTTAGGGAGGGGCCTCAAACGCCCCTCCCTAAACTGCAAACCCCAGAATTCCATATTGTAGGAAATAAAGTTTTAAAAAAGCTAAAGGGATGAAGTTGGAAATGCAGCTGGAGTTTGCAGTCTAGTTCGCAGTTTAGGAAAAATTCTCAGCCAGAGAGCAATTTAGCCTTGGTAAACTACAAATCCCATAATTCCACAGGATGTTGAAAGTGGAATAGTAGGTGTCAGGACCCTGGCACTCCAGGACTCAAGCTCTGAGTCTGAACCAGAGGACTTCAAAGCCATGGAGCCTGCTGCACCAGCAGAGCCCACCCCAGAGGCTGCCATGGAGCCTGCTGCACAGCCCACCCCAGAGGCTGCCCTGGACACAGAGCCCTTGGCCCCAGTGGCCCCAGCAATGGAGCCAGGGGCTGCCTTAGACCCGGAGATTCAAGAGCAGGTGCCTACTTACCAGCAGCATTGGGAGCAAAAGAGTGCTCTCAGAAGGTCAGAGCGTTTAAATAGGAAACTCCAAGCAATCAAGCTCCAGCTGAGGTAGCACCTGGGTGAGGGTCTGCTTAATAAAAGCACTCACTCAGCCTTGGGTCTTGCTTGGCTCACAACTGTCCATTTTGGGTGTGCCTGCTGGGCTACTGGGGCCCTTGCCTTGCTTCCTGGAATGCTGCCCGACCGGCTGAGGAACAAGCTCCGTGGTATGTGGACTCTTTGCTGTTTTGCCTGGCTGTGCAGTAACAGCCAGGGATATCTTTGCTGCAAAAGCCTCTTTAATTTACTGCTGCCTTACCTACTTACTGCTGAAGTAAAGCCCTTTGATTTATTGCCTGACAGTAGGGCTATCACAGTGTAGCACAGAAAGGCCCTAAGTTTAAAAAAAAGCTAAAGGGATGAAGTCAGAAGATTAAACCCATACATTGATTTGGGTGTTCTGACTCCAAAGGAGGTGGAAAAATGCAAGAACTTTCTCCTCCTGCCAAATAAGTTTGTTGCTTGCTGATTTTCCCGTCTGAAAACCAAGGGCAAGCAGATTCCATCAAGGAACAACCTTTCAGAAACCTATACTCACTCTGGAGTTGTGATTGATAGCTGCTGGTGTTGATTTAGGCCCTTGGCTACAAAGAAGCATCACCCACGTTGGCAAGCATTTAATATTAAATATTGCAGCCGATGGGAACAGATGCTCACCTCTGTGATTGAAATTCAGCTCCATCCCAAATTCCCTTTGAAGTTGGTGGGAGTTCTGGGTGTCAGCCTCTCCAGGATTTTCCCCTTAATTAGCGAGATATTGTCAACATACAGATGCTTGCCGGTATTTACAGGGACAGCTTAGGATGATTCATCACCCATAACAGCATTTGAGGCTACTGCCAATATCAAGCCACTTGTAGCTGTGAAAGATGAGGCCACCTTGGATTTGAGATGATTCGGTCCATCCATCCACCTTTCCATCCCTTTGCTTACACCCTGCTTTCTTCCCAAACTTGAGATTCAAGATGAGTGATAAATTAGGAAGGCTAACCAATAAAAAGACATAAATCATGCAAAGTGTTGTTAAAGTAGCCACAAAATTAAAATCATTTGAAACTTTGGCCATTTCCGTACAGCACTCTTATAGTGCGATGATTCCACTTTCAACCTCCTGTGGAATCCTGGGGTTTGCAAACTCCAGGATTCCATAGGAGGTTGAAAGTGGAATCATCATGCTATAAGAGTGTTGTGTGGAAATGTTCATCGATTTTAAAACAGAGAATAAAAGCTGTGTGTGTGACTCCAAGTTTCCTGTTGGCTTACAGAGAACCCATAAATTTCATGGGGTTTTTTTTTTTTTTTTTTTTTTAATGACAAGGAATACTCAAAGATGGTTTTCTAATTCTTTTCTCTGAAATACAGGCTATAGCACCTGGCATTCATTGTCAGGGCCTTTCCGCACTACACTGTTATAGTGCTATTATTCCACTTCCAGCATCCTATGGAATTCTGGGGTTTGCAGTTTAGGGAGATGCCTTTAGAATTCTCAGTTGGGAAGCTTTTTGGCCTCAGTAAACTACAAACCCCAGAATTCCACAGAAAGTTGAAAGTGGGATAATAGCACTATAACAGTATAGTGAAGAAAGGACCTTAGTCTTGCATCCAGGAACTAACCAGGGCTGATTCTTCTTAGCTTCCAAGCTCAAGTAGGCTCTAGTGACTTTAGGGTATTTAAGCCAGTGCCAGACACTAAAAAAATAGGGCATGTGTTTTTTCCAGCTAGTAGGATTCAATTGCTTGTTCAAGACCAAGCTGCCCTCCATAATATTTCACATTGCAACAGGAATATTCCCAGTGTATTCTTGCTGGAAAAAATACATTTCTATCACCAGCTATCTTGTGGCCTGCAGCTAAGTTCAGAAGAAAAAGGGAAGCCCAAGAGAGTGATGAGTAGCAGGGTGATGGAAACATGTCGGAAGCAGCCATGGCAGATAAAGCAGAATCCTAGTGCTATAACTGCTTAGTGTGGAAGGGCTTTTTGTCTCTTTCTTTCTGCTGCCTCTTTTCTTCCACCCTCCTTTCCTCCCCTTTGTATTCCTGCCAGCTCCTTTTCTCTCTCTTGGCCCATTTCCGCACTATACTCTTATAGCGTGATTATTCCACTTTCAACATCCTATGGAATCCTGGGATTTGCAGTTTTGGGAGGGGCCAGCCGGCAAACTGCAAACTCCAGGATTCCATAGGATGTTAAAAGTGGAATAATCGTGCTATAAGAGTATAGTGTGGAAATGGCCTTGGTTATTCTTCTGGTACCCCAGATACTCCATCTCTCTGTGGCTTTCTCTACCAGCTCATTCCTTCCAGCTCATGTCAGCCATCTGAGCCAATCTCTTCCAAAGGGTTTTTGAAATTAATTCAAGGGCTGCATTTTGCCCTAGGATGGCAGGTTGCCAATGTCTAGCTTAGATGCTTCATTCCAGCAGTACCTTTCAGGGAAGTTGTTTTCCTTCAAATAATGGAAATGTTTTCATGGAGTGTGTTCTTTTTTCTTTTCTTTTTTTTGGAGAGAACCAGTGAGACTTTCTCTCACTGAACGTAGAATTTCAGCCTTGAGAATATTTTCCTTTGTCTTTCTCCTTGTGTGTGCACACATGTGCATGTGTGTGCACACATGTGCATGTGTGTGCACACATGTGCATGTGTGTGCACACATGTGCATGTGTGTGCACACATGTGCATGTGTGTGCACACATGTGCATGTGTGTGCACACATGTGCATGTGTGTCTAGGCAAGCTCCCTTTCTCGTTTAAGCTTCCAAGAAATACAAAGCAAAAGAAAGTTAATATATAAATAGTGAATAGCTTATGCTAATATTGTTTCAGGGTTGGATAGGAACTCGGCATGTTGATGTGAATATTTTGGTTTAGAAAAATATCATCTAGAAGGTGGGTGATGGACTTTCTTAAAGGCAATTTGAAAGGCATCTTGTATTCCGAATTTTCAGTCCATTTTTGCTTCAGTTAAATAGGTCGTGTTGGTTTTGCATGGTTTCAAAAACCTGATGGACCTCTTTGACCTAGGGGTGCAGCAAGGCCAAAGTTAAGTTGCAAACTCTGGGGGACTCTGTTTCTTTCAAGCAACTTTCTACTGCTTTTTGTCCTTCCTTGAAAGTGGCATCTTTAATTGTATGGCTAATTAAGGACTTTTGAGCAATAAGCTTGTTAAAACTCTTCTGCCGTACATTTCTTTCAGATGCATTTGATGCTGTCATGTTATACATGCTAATTGGATTTCTGAGTCATTGTGAGGGTGCCTGTTTCAAGGGGAGACTTTACTCTCCTGAGAAAACTCGTGCAGTTCCTAAAGAACAGATTATTCATCTGTTAGTCACATGTGTTGTTTTGAATATTATTTACTCTGGATCACGTACAGCTATTTCACTTCTAATAAGTAGACTCTCTCCTCCCCCTGTCCTTCTCTACCACCACCACATTCCTTCAATTTTGAAAAAGAGCCAGGGCTTGGAAAAGTGGACCGCAATTCCCAAGATCTCATAGGTAGCACGGAAACGTTCTCATACATTTTGATTTCCTCCACCTGCAAGATGCAGTTGCACAGTCTAGCAGGAATTTTATCACCCTCATTTTCTGTCTTTTTAGACAGTCAGCACAAGCCTGCAATAAACAGAAAGGAGTTTTGAGTTCCAGATTGCAGAGAAGGGGTGGACAACTCTCACGGGACTGTATTGGCCTCCTTGGGGACCTTGCCACACACCCCACAAAAATGCTGTCGGTTGCCCCTGAATATCTCCAGTACTTCTGTGGCATTGTTTTCTTCCCTCTCCGGATCATTTTAGACCCAAGGGAGGCTTTCTTGTAAACCTGGGCCATTACTGCATGGCATCGCAGTTCCGCGATGGGGATGCAGTTCCGCGATGGGGATGCAATGGCAGCAGTCTGTGGCTTGAGCTTTCGCATGATGTCCCTGCGGTCCCACAGCCATTGTGTCTCCACGTGTCGCAATTGTGGGATATTCACTTAATGGAAAAAAAAACATTAAGTGCCCATGATTGTGCAACACTCCCATCGCTCCCAGCCATGTCGAAGGAACAGAAGTGTGATCATATGCTTCCTTCGCCAGCGCAGCATGGGAAAGAGGCTGGCTGCACTGCACAAGCTAGGCATGTGTCGCTTGCGCTCCCTTCCACAGGGAGCTGGCTGGGTGCGGAGGGGAGCATTCCCACTGTTCTCCCATCCTGGTAAAGGTGCTTCCAGGATTGCAATGGGATGTCAGCAGGAACCAGTCAGGTGTGGAAATGGCCCTGCAGTTGACTTCCAGGTCACCTCCTGTAGAAAAAAAGAGAGGTCTCACCTGGGCTTAAAGTCATCAATGATGAAATTGTACCCATAACCTGCAAGGGGTGTTTGGATATATTTTGAAGGAAAATCTTTTTTTTCTCTCTCAAAAAATTTCAAAACTCTTTTCTTGGTACAATTGTTTTTGTGCTATTATTTTGCAAAATCCCCAAAATTTCAGGTGGTTGACTAATGTGCGGAGACACTCTTTCTCATCAAGGATGGGAAAAATAGAGCATATTGTTTGCATCCCTGCTCTTAGCCCGTTGCAAGATGACATCCACATTTAATAGTCTACCAGCTGAGGCACTCTTTCAAGGCCACATCCAGCCACAAAACCAGGCAGTTTTCAAGGGATTGCAGAAAATAAATGCAGGTAAATTGGGAAGTGGGAGCATGCTCATCACCTCTTGGTGTCAATCTCATTACCCTGTGGTGGAGACAACCAATTGATCCTCCTGCTGGGATGTGACCTTATTAACCTCAGCGTGAAACGACAAAGTCACAGATGCGCTCCTCAGGATCCCTGACAAAGATTCATTTGCTGGGCTCCTCATACAAAAGGAATAATTAATAAAACTGCCTTGTTATGGCTGGATTGCTTTGGGTGGTGGTGTCGGTATACAAAAGGGCAAAATATAGTCCTTATGTGGCCATCCAGCCCTTTTTGTGGCCCCCAGAGCTCTCCATATTTTTTCTTAAAAGACTAAGTGAAAATTGTTTGCACCTAGAACTCTTCTATTTTTGTAGGTTTGCAGTTTTCTGTGTTTGCTTGACGGCAAGAAGTCCCATTGACCTCAATGGGATTTACTTCTGAGAGGACATGTATAGGATTCAGAACTTGGAAATAATGCATTAGAAGTAAATTGGTACCGTTGGAAGGCTGTAATCCAGATCTGAGGGTTCTGCACTCCTTCAGATGTTGTTGGACTGCAGTTCCCAGCATTCCTCACAACTGGGTATGTTGTCTGGGAGTTGCAGTCTAACATCTGAAGGGACACTTGACCACTCCTCCTATTCTCCTTATACAATTGAATATACCACTGAATTTCAAAGGGTTTTTATTCCTAAGAACAAAAGTATGAGATTGTGCTACATAGATGAAAACAATTCGAATACTTTACATTTGAGACATTGGGAGAAACACTGATTTCTGCAGGATTATTTCCAAGGAAGCATGGTTAGACATGTTATGGTGTTTTACTGACCATAAGCAGTTTTCTTAACTGCAGAAGTTCCCCCAAGATGTGCATAAACTCCAGCAAGAATGCCAGGGCCTTCATGCAGAAGCATCTGATAATTCTGTGATTGAAGAACAATTCCTGTTTCTTCCCCTTCAGTTTCTAACTCTCTCTGTCTAATATGGAAAAGAGACTCTTTTTTTTTTAAATCATCTTTTGGTAATTTATTTTTGGAAAGCCCCCGAAGGGTGGCCATGGCATCTGCATTCTTTGGGCATAACTCCAGGTTTGTATCAAGCAGCCAAACTCAGCACCAGAGAAGAAAGGACAATGTCTTTCCAAAACAACCAGTGTGGAGGGAGAGCCAACTATCGATTGTTGCTAAATATCTTCTGCTTTTTGGGGAATTCAGGAGAAGACTGGGACGGTGTGAGACAGCCTTCACTACCCTGAGAGCTTCTATGCTCACTGGGGACGATGGGAGTTGTAGTCTGCCCCAGCCATCCTAATATCCTACTCAATCCATCTAGAGGGCTTGGAGAAAAGGTGAACTAAGGTGTTAGTGGAGCCAGAATAGCTTTGCTGTGTTCCTCAAAGGCCCTTTTGGCTATCACTCCCTACTTCTCTAAGAAAACATTGACTGGAATTCTGCTCATGTTGGACATTTTTTTTTTTCCCTTTCTGGAGCATTTCAAGGCTGCAGAAGTCAAGCTGTGCATGCCACGCTGTTGCACCATGTTGTGCATTGTGCATGGTGATGCATTTGCATCAATGCACATGATGGATGCTTGTGTGGCACATGAGGCACTTTGCACATTGGGCATGCGGATGTGCCATCCACATTTGGTCATGGAACATCGCAATTTACTGATGCAGTTGATGGCCTTTTAGACTGAAGAGAAACCTTTCTTCAAAAGAGGACTTTGACTTTTAGGTCATTTCCTATGAAAAAAGTTTTCCTATGGGCCTAAAAGGGTCTGGAGAGAACATGGTGAAGCTGCCCACACAACCTTGAGGAGACTTTTTGGACCAAGATAAATAAATAAACAAAATGTTTGCATGCCATCCTCACCCATACGTTACACGAAGTCAGCTTGAGAGAAAGCATCCACTTGAAAGAACAGTTGCTCAAATTTAATCACAATAAGTAGGGTCCCTTTACACTGCACATTTATTGCACACTGATTCGACTTTAACTGACATGGATGCATTGTTTGGAATCCTCGGCTTTACAGTTTAGGGAAGAATGTTCAGAAATCTCAGCCAGAGAGCTCTAGAGCTCAAACTATAAACCCCAGAATCCCATCAAGTGCAGCCTTGCCAGTTAAAGTTGAATCATAATGATATCAGTGCGCAGCCACTGAAAGCGCCATTGTTGTAGAAGTGTGCAACATTTCACAGGCAAAAAAAATGGGATGTGTGCAGCCAAGTAGCATTAGTGTGGTCAAGATGGTAAAAGTAATTAAGGAGGAAGAACAGACAGAGTAGGAGAGGCTGCAGCAGTTTACTTTTGCTTGAGTCTGCAGGGAAGGGCATGATTCCTCCTCTCCATCCCACAGAATAAATTGAATGCAAACTACTTTTGCATTTTTAAATTGCAGCAACTAAAATGGGCTGAAAATGAAATGGGAACGTAAGAGGGCATTTCTGCACCAGACTGTTATAGTGCTATCATTCCACTTTTGACATCCTGTGGAACCCTAAACTGCAAACCCCGGGATTCCATAGGATGTTGAAAGTGGAATAATAGCACTATAACAGTCTAGTGCAGAAATGGCCAGAGAAACTGGGACTTTCTAAAAGGATGTGAAAAAATGAGATGGCAGGAGATAAATGAGGACTGTCCCTGCCCTATAGGGACAGTTGAGGGGTACAGCATGGGCAGAAAAAGGAAGCCACAGATAACCAAGGCTCAAAAGCCCATGAGAAAAGGGGGGGGGAAGTCCCGTACCACACTAGAATGCAGAGAGCAATGCAGGCCCATAAACAGCAGCATCAGCAAACTTGCCCCAAGAGAAGCGAATGACGCAAAGCACAAATCCAGCTTCTGTCATTGTCTCATTGGCTTATTTTCTCAGAAATGTGTGGCTCCTAAGAGAGAAACGGTAGTATCGATTTCTCTGGAAAAAAAAAAATGAAATTACACCTTCAGGGCACGAGGGAAGAAATAGAGTATAAAGAAATTAAGATGTGCTGTAAAAAGAAATAAATGTATGTTTCTTGACCCTATGTCTACCCGCTTGGTTGCAAAAGATGGCTTCCCTCCTACCTCTTTGTGCACTGACCTGGCAGAGCTTGGGAAAGTTACTTTTTTTTCTTTCTTTTTTTCTTTTTTTTTGGACCCAGGGTCATGTTGGTTGGAGGATTCTGGCAGTTGTAATGTATAAAAAAGGAACTGTATTGTTTTAAAGTACAGGTAGCAACTGCTTGGGAGCTGGGGGGCTATCTCCCCCACCAATGCTCCACAGGCTGCCCCTTCTCCCGGCAGACTCAGATAACACAATTTTCCTCTACGGTCCTTCTCAAAATGATGACAAAATTGACATTGCTTCAAGTGCAGATGCCATTTTGAGAGGGACTGCAAAAGGACAATGGAGGTATTTCAGAGCAGTGTGGGGTTCTTGTGGGTAATTTCACATGTTTTCTGACATCTGGTGAATTTCTGAGTGCTTTAAGACAAAAACTGTAAAAAAAAAAGTTGTTGTTTTTTTTTTTAATTGGGAATTTTCAGGGTCTACAATTTGCCCAGCACTGTTAGAAACTAGGAAAACTTCCTTTTCCTCATATTGTGGGGAATTTTTTTGCCACTCTGCTTCACCCTCAGAGGTTCCTGGAGAGAACTGGCACCCAGATCTGCCATGGTTGCATGCGCCTAGACCAGCGGATCGTGACCCTTTTGGGGGTCGAACGACCCTTTCACAGGGGTCGCCTAAGACCATCAGAAAATACGTATTTCCGATGGTCTTAGGCTCCATTCCCTTCTCAGTGGTGGTGCACAAGTGCGAGCCATGCGCTCGCGTCCTCCTGCCCCCTGTTCAGAAGGGACTGAAATCGCTCCCCTTCTCCGCTACCGGGAAAACCTCCCGTCTGACGGGCCAGCTTGGGGGGGCGGTGGCAGCACAGGGCAGGCTCCCTCCTCACCACGGCCCCTGCCCCACTCGCCACGGAGGGGGGCGCTGTGGAAGGGCTGGGGGCCGCAAGGTGGCGCTTTTCCGGGGGGGGCGAGCTTCGCCCAGCACAAAAGACAAAAGCGCTGGGATTCCTCCCCCCCCCGGGCAGGGTCGACACTCTGGAAACTTTTCCCACACTTCCCCCCCCCAGCGGAAATGAGAGCAAAGCAGAAGCAGAGCCCGGGGGGGTTCTCAGAGTTTTTTCCCGGGGGAGATGCACGGCTCCCTCCCTGCCTCCCCCCCGTTCCTGACCGGTGAGGCAGCCTTTGCCGGGAGGGGAGGCATTGTAAATAATAAATAAATAATTTTATGGTTGGGGGTCACCACAACATGAGGAACTGTATTAAAGGGTTGCGGCATTAGGAAGGTTGAGAACCTAGACCATTAGGTGACAGATTTCATGGCACCAAGTACCTGAGAAACCTACCTCTACTTCATTCCTTGCAGGATGTCCTATAAAACTTTTTTTTTCCTTGTGAGTTACTAGAGCTGTCCTCCTCCTTATTTCTCTATTTATTAGTAACATTTATAACCCACCCCCCATTTCTGCAGTAAGCTTAAGGAATCCCTCTGCCTGCTTGTTTTGCTCCCTACTTTATCCTCACATGGGCTGGAAGAGACTGCGACTGGGTGTAAGTTCTCCAGTTTCATGACTCATTAGGAACTAAAACCTAGATTTCTCCCATTCTGGAGCAATACTATAAGTGCAACATCACACCGCTGCTGGAAAACTTCCAGCTTGACAGAGGACAGGGAAGAAAAGCAAGACCTTGGCAAGCATACAAAAGACTTTCTACAAAAGTTGATATCAGAGGATTTATTAACCAAGGTATTCCTGTATTGTCATGAAGGGGATCGACCAACAACATAGAAATGTATACACTTTTTTTAAAAAAAAATGACCTGTTTTCAGAAGGCTCCCAATGATTAAGGCTGATGAGATGAAGGCATTATATAGAAGAGGTGCATTTTGTTTCTGTACTTCTTTTAGTAATGTTTATTTGCTTATTTGTTTGCTAATTTGGGGGCTTTCTTCCAGCACATTGAAGGTGGTGCCCTCTTTTTGCTTGCGTTACCCTCAAAACAGCCCTGTGAGGTAGGCCAATCTGAGTGAGAGAGTGGGACTGGCCCAAAGCCACCCATTGGGACACAATATTTGATTAATATCCCATTAGATCAATTTCCCATTAGAGGGACTTTTATTTTTATTTTTTAAAATGCAGTTTGCTCTTTCAGTTGTCTGGAAAATGTTTAGAGCATCAAAGGCAAATGAGAATCTTTCCAGACAAAGGAGTTGATTGTTGTGCTTTTACTGGATGGTTTTTGTGTGTGTGTGTGTGTATTCTTTTACATCCCAGATAGTCCATTGTGAAAGAAAAAGAGATCTTCTTGATTATATTTACTGGAGCTGCTTTGTTTTCTTCCTCTCCCCGTTCCTTCTCGTCCGAACATCTATATTTTCCTCGGAGAAGGGTCTCCATGATTAAGGCCCTTTGTATCTCTCCCTCCAAGCCCAGGACGAGTGTAAATTATTCAGGTTCAGTGGGTGTTAAGCGACGCTGGCATCAGCTGCACTCTGAATATAGAAACAGAGCCGCTTATTCAGCCCGGGTGGCGGGGCGGGGAAGAGAAGAAACAGCTTTCAAACAGCTTTTGGCAAGCATGAAAAGGGCTGCGATTTTATTTTATCTTATTTTATTTTATATTTTTTAAGTGAAAAGTTGACTAGACAAAAATAGAGCTGCCTGGGCATCTGGAGCCCGTCATTATGAAGAGCTTGTTAGCAGCCTGTCATTACAGTAGGTGGAGTGAGCAGGGGGAGAGCTTGTGGAGGGAACGGGTGGCCTTCGCAGCCCCCCTGCAGGATGCACTAAGCAGGAGGCCCCCGTGTTACCGAAGATGGGAAGAGTTTTAACCCAACTGCGGCAGCCTTCCAAGGAAATGGCTTTCGATTCCCCAACACCTCTGAAATACAGTGGCCCCCTCCATATTCGTGAGGGTTCAGGGTGCAGAACCTCACGAAAGTGGAAAAACTGCAAATAACTCCCTTTTCCGCAACCCCCCTCCCGTTCCCTTCCAGGTCTCCCCCTTCCCGTTTTCTTGTCTTTTGCATGCTAGGGCCAGAGGGAAGGGAATTGGGGGGCAGCTCCGGAGCAGAGAAGGGAGGCGTGCACGTACCTCCCCCTCATACCCTTGCCTTTTGTCCAAGTGCTTGGCTTCCTTCTCTGTGCCTGCAAAACGCAAGGGAATGAGAGGAAGAGAATGGGGGAGGAAGGTGTGTATGCACCTCATGGATAATCAAATTTGGGATTGTCAAACTCACAAACATGGAGGGACAACTGTAATTGGCAGATGAAGCTGCTTTGTTATCTGTAGAATTAAGGACAGAGTCCTCTTAGTGACGCACTCAGGTGCAAACACTGCCATGCAAGTGCTCACACTTTCTAGGAGTTTGCACAAGAATGGTGTGCTATTCTGGGTTAGTCAGGGTCACGCCAATGGGATTGTTGTCGAAGGAGTTGTGTTTCAAAGCTTTCTAAGTGGCAGAAAAGTTTCTCCATTTTGTACAGGGAATAAAGTGGATAGCTGGGCAACAGGCTGTCGTTTGGAAATTGTCGGGGCTGTCGTGCAGTCATCCAATACAATCTTGGCTGACTTGTATCCTCCAACATTTCGCAGATGAAAACAGGAACACATGTGCCAGGCAACATCCAGGGGTGATCAAAACGGCAAAAGTGAATGTGAGCAAGGATTGACAAGATAGGAGAGGCTGCAGAAGTTTAGTTTTGCCTGAGTCTACAGGGAAGGGCAAGGTTTCATCCAATCGTCTCCTCTCCCTGTTGTTAACAGAGTGCAAATTGCTTGCAATTTGAGGTCAATTTACAGCCAGTTTTGAAGTCAGTTTGCAGCAATTTAAGCAAACTGAGGACAAAAGGAGAAAGTAGAAGGAAGAGAAAGAAACTGGATCATTTCAAATCCAATGAATATGTGGGATGACAGAGGGTTAATTGGGACTGTCTGCCAAATTGGGACGGTATGCTGACATTCTGTTAGTGAGTTACGATGGTATAAGTCCAGCTCAGGCCATCATAACACACTTTTTGGTTGTTGCAGAGGTTGGAATTCTGTACCAACTACATAATGACCAAAACCACCCCCCAACAACAACACCACTTTCTTTGCTTCTGTTCCAACACAGCCATTTCCTGGCCAATGAAGAGCAGAAGGGGGGCAGGGCCAGGGGCAGTGAGGAATCTCTCTGTTTTCTTATAGCTGGACATCTCATGGAATAGATTTTCTGGGTTCTCCTGAGGTCCCTGAGGAGGTTGCAATTGCAATGTGTCCAGCTATAGAAACATAGCTGGATGATGCTCTGCTGTCCATCTCTTCTCCAATTGCCAGGAAATCTTATGCCTGGGGGAAGGGAGGGTGCAGCAGAGAAAAGATGGATTTAGGGGGTGAGAGGAGATGTGTGGGAGGTGTACTGCAGTTAGGTATGTGTGATAAATCTCCCAGTCAAGGATTTTGGTCATTATTTCTGGCCTAACATCTCTCCAGCATGATGCAACCTTGGTGTCATTCCATTGGCATAAATCTGCCATGCATCCACATCAATATCTTACAGAATAGGATTATGGCCTCCAGTTTACAAGTCAAGGCCTCCAACAATCCCAATTTGTCAGGGAGAATCCCAATTGTCTCTATTATCCTACTTTTCCAGCCACTTTTATGATGTCCTGGTTTCTTTCTCCTCCTCCCAGTTTCCTTGCTTTTCCTCACCTTATTTCAGTTGCTGCAAACTACATTCAAAAAGCAAAAAGAGTTTTCAGTCAATTAATTCAACAGTGGGGAAAGGAGAAGAAGTAGCAGAATCTTGCCACTCCAGTAGGCTTTGGGACAAGCAAACTTGTAACCTCTCCTTTGCCATTTTGACCACATGCTGACTTTGCTTGGCTACATGTGTCACAGTTTTCATCTGTGAAATGCTGGAGGGGGTGTTCTCAACAAATGTGTTCCATGTACTGTTTTTCTTTAGGAAGGATGAAGACAAATCTGAACGGATTCAGAGGAGTGTAACCAACAATGATCAGGGATGTAGAAAACAAATTCTTTGAGAAAAGGTTGGAGGAAACATTTATGTTTAGCCTGGAGAAGAGAAGACTGTGTGGGTGGAAGACACGATAGCACTCCTCTGACAACTAATGGCACCGTCACATCAAAGAGGGCATGGATTAATTCTCTGCTGTCCAAAGAGCAGGACCAGATCTAATGGGATTCCATTAAAGGAAGAGTAATTCAGATCAAAAGGCAGATGAAACCTCTTGTTGTTGTCTTGTGCCTCCAAGTTGCTTCCAACATATAGTGACCCTAAGGAGATTCTAACATGGGGTTTTCTGGGGCTGAGAGCATGTGATGCACCCTAGATCACCCCATGGGTTTCCATGGCTGAGCGGGGCATCAAACCCTGGTCTCAGGATCATAATCTAATGCTCAAACCACTATACCACGCTGGCTCTAGATGAAACCTACTGTCAAAATGCAACAGGTCAGTCTGGTTCAGCACAACAGAACTATCCTATGGTTTATATACCACCTTGGGTCCTGTACTGGGAGAACGAGTGGGATGCCAGATAAATGAATGGATGGATGGGTAGGTAGGTAGGTAGGTAGGTAGGTAGATAAGTAGATAGATAGATAGATAGATAGATAGGGCCCTTTGAAACTCAGAATGGATGGTTTCACTGCTTCAGAAGTGATAAAACCATGGAGCAGACAGGTGTCTTAGATAACACATGTTTTGTTATGATGTGCTTTCAAGTCAACTCCGACTTCTGCTGACCCTATCCTAGGGTTTTCTTGGCAAGAGGACGTTTGCTATTGCCTTCCTCTCAGGTGGAGAAAGTGTGATTTGCCCAAGGAAACCCCAGTGTCTTTCCATGGCTGAGTGAGGATTCAAACCCTTCTTGCCTTTCTCCTTTCCCTTTTGGTAGCCTCTTTTCTCCCCTGGAGAGCCAGCAGTGCCTCTCCCTCTCCTCCTCCCCTCCCAATGACTTAAGTCTCTCTTGCAGCCAACACCATGCGAGACAGTTATATTTATATACAAATGCTTCCCCCACCCCTTCTTGAGTTATTATTTCCTGTAAAAACCTTCAGCTTTGCAGGCATCTCCCCAGCTGGTTTGCAATAAATACCTGTATAAAATAACCTATGTAAAAAAATAAAGAAGTTTACTGGACTGCAGGGCCATTTTGCAAAACAGAAAAACCACAGCTCCATCCCAACAGCACACAGCAGTATGGTTGGAGTGGGCAGGCGTAGTAATGTCACCTGCTGCCTCTTTTCCAGGCTTCCCTGTTCCTGTAAAGTTTAGCTGCAGCTTTGGAAAAGTGACCTTTTTGGAACTATGGCTGGATTTCACAATCACAGTTATAAAAGCATAACCTAGAGTTATACGTCTGTAACTAACATGTATTCACAATTCCTACATATCCACAATTGTGGTGCAGGGAATATAAAAGCCCCCAACCCTGACTTACTGAGCAGCAGCTGTGGGAAGCAATGGAGGTCTGTTCTCCTGTTGGGCACTGCAGACCAGTATTTCCACCTCCTTCCCACAAGTAATCTCCAGCATGAGGAGGAATTGTGGCAGGGATCTTGCTTCTGATTGTTGCACTGGAGATCTCTGGTGGGAGGCAGATGGAAACACCCGTCTGTTGTGTCTCCATCAACAGGAGAACAGATCTCTGTCACTTGTAGCAGCAGATGCCCAGTCAAGCAAGATTGAAGCTTGGGCCACAAGATACTACTTATTTAACTAATCTACTTAACTGATCTAGAATCTCAGCCTACAACTCTTAGTGGCTGTGTTGGGGGATTCTGGAAGTTAAGATCCCCAAAAGATAATATTTGCCATCTCTGGAAGGCTGCTGCATCATGTATTTTGTAGTGCTTTGGGTCTGCTAAATAGATAGATAGAAAGGCAGGGGGAAGAAGCCCTCTTTCAGTATGTTGCTCTCACTAATGTGGAGTTAAGTGGATTTCCTTAGGAGAGAAAAAGAGAAAGCAAAGCCCAGAATCCTGTTGGTGTGCTACACAAATATAAGTTTCCCTATGGAAGGAGCTGGACCTTGTTGTCCAAAGCAGAATGGCTTTGTTCAGTTCAAGACGGTAGAGGAAGAATTGCACATGGTATGTGGATGCACACTGATGCATGTTATACGTTGTGCATGGGTGTGCATCTTGCTTTGCACATGTGCATTTGGTTCTGCATTTCACTAATGAGGCAGAGTTTCAAAACTCAGTGAATGTAAACTTAGACTTCATTTCCTCAGTTTATAATCTTGGCTAGTGTTCAACCACCCCTGTTGTGATGCAAAGTATTGGGAAGGGGAAGTCATGAATGAGAAATTAAGATCCATTCGTTTTACAAAAGACATGCTCCTAGATGAAGACTTCTAGAATTGGTTTGTTGACAGGGCTCAGCACAGCTGCTGATATTTGGATCTTCCTTGGTGGTGGGACTAAGGGGACTATTAGGATGGGAACCTATGCTTCCAAATCAACCTCCACTTCTCCCTTCGCCCCACCACAAGCCTTGAGAGTTTGCCCACAAATCCTCTATGTGTTGTCTTGAAATTAAGCCCAATTGAACCCCTGGGACTCATTTCTGAGCAACCATGCATATAGGCTGAGACTGTTTGTTTTACTGTGACCAATCCGGAATCTGTGCCAAGATAATTTTGTTTGCATGATATCTCACATGGAACATGGTGCTCATAAATTACATATTTGTCTGCCTCTTTTTTGATAAGGGAGAATGTAGATAATTTATGGACTGATGATGTCCATAATCTTCACATCCTTCTGTGCAGGACCAATGTCACCTGCCATGAAAATGTTTTTTGGAGGGTGAGGGAGATTCAGAGGATGGGGTAAGGAGGGACAAAGATACAAGGGGAATAAAAAATGTAAAGAAATAAACATAGTAGAAAATGGTGGTTGAGTCACCAGCTTAATATTCCTTGCAAAGAAAGATCTCAGATGAAGGAATTGTGCAGCCATATTGATCTGTCCTTCTGAGTGGATGGAATTTATTTCTTTAAACTGGGACATTCAACATTTTAGTTCCAGAGGAGTACACATAGTGACGAAAGATCAAAAATCAAACTATGAGAAATTACTTTTATTCACACTAGAACTTTCAGGATTACCAGGAAGCTGGGCCAGGCTGGGGGATTCTGGGAGCTATAATCCCAAAAGCTCATATTTCCAAGCACTGTCCAGGGCAGAGAAAAAGGAAGAACTTCACGCTAGCATATAGCTAGATGGTGGGATTTTCCATCACAAGATGGAGTGACCGTCACCAACTTGGGCAGCCTTAGAAAAGAAATTAATGAAGGATGAGGCCAGAAGTTGTTTCTAGACAGGATAATTCAATGTTCCTTTGGTGTTGGGGGCAGTAGATTCGCCATAGCTGCTGGAGAACAATGGGCATGGGGAATGGAGATGGGCACCCTCCAATCAGGGTGGACAACTGTTGGAGGTTAGGGGGCCACATTAGGCCTCCAGAAGATCTTGGAGAACTTCACCCTCACACTCAATTTTTGCCCCTCTGGCAGGCATGGGAGCATTTTTGCCTCCATAGGTATTTTAGGCTTAAGAGGGCTCTTTCCTAGAATGGGAAGTGGCCCATAATTTACTTCCTGTTGTCAAAAAAAGAAAGCTGTCTTCTGAATCTAAAAAACCCCAAGGGGCTCCAAAAACTGGGTACAAAATACTGCATGCCTCTTAGAGGAAATCTAGGGACAAAATTATTTTTAATTTGTGTTTTCTTTTAACTTTGGGGCTACAAAAATGGCCCGGAGAGGCTGCATGTGAATCATGGATCCACCTTTGCCTGCCCCTAAAATAGAGTATGACTTCAGAGGACTGTCTAGTGCAGTCCCATCATTAAACCACTGGATTCACTACTATAGGCTTTAGTGGTGGGTGCCAACTTGGCTGGATTTAAAGCAGGGGGGTTTGAATAAATTCATGGAGGTTAGCGACACTGCTGGCTCCTGGTCAGGATCGCTATATATCACCTCTTGTACCAGAGGTATTTGCTTCTCTATATCAGTTGTTGGGAGAAGACATGTGAAGGATAATGAACATATACCCATGTCCTATTTGTGAGCTTCTCTTGGGCAGCCAGTTGGCCACTGTGGAGACTGAATGCTGGATTGGATGGGCCTTTGGCCTGACCCAGCAGGGCTCTTCTGATGTTCTTAAAGCAACTGAGTTAACCTGCGCAGAGAATTGGCCGGATCGCATGATGAAGTGCAAGGACAAGCACGCTGAGAGGCAGATAATTTGACAGCAGGTGCCTCTGAAAGAGCATGAGAAGGGCAGATAATATGAGAAGGAAGAGCATCTATTCTGCAGCTGAGATGGAAAAGTGTGTGGAGCTGGTACGGCCCTCCCTTCCCAAGCCTTTCATGATCAGAGGCTGGAAAAGTTGTTTTGCTTAACTATAACACACATAATCCCCTCAATGGCCATGCCGCTGGGGGATTCTGGATGTTATAGTGCACAAAAGGAACTTTCCCAAGCTCTGGTAATGGCAGACTGTATCCTTCACATTGGCTACTTCTACTTATCTCCCTGCTCAGCAACGGGAAAGACAGAGAAAAGTAGAAATAGCAAAGAGTAAAAAATGTGTTAGATATTATGTAGCTTAGATATTACAGTCTCTGAATGCAATTTTTTGCTAATTTTCATCCTGAAGGAAGCAAGGAGAGAACTGGGAAATTTTCTTCACACTGTGGGAAAGTCTTTGAAAACTGCAGTTTTTGCAGTTTGGAACTTACTCTGTGCAAAATTCGCTTGTCTTTATTTTTTGCAGGTGAAAAAATTCTGCACGGAAAAAAAAATCTGCAGATACTGTTGTTTCTAGTTCAGAAAATGCTGCTTTCTGTGCAGAACAGCCACTTGTGTATTTTGCACAGAATTGAATCCTAAAACTGTGAAGACCCTTGTCAGTCTTCTTGGCATGGTTTCTTGACATCATGAAATATATTTTTCAAATATTTTTGGAATATTCCTCCTATCTTGATTACTGTCTAGGTTGCACAAACACATGCTTTGCGCCCTGCGACTTTTCCTCTGGTCATAACAGCCTTGCTGGGTTGAATTGAGGGCCTTAGGAGCCCAGATTTCTGTTTGTAAGAGGGGACAGCAGCATGTCTCAAGAAAAGCACACTGGCTTGTCCCCAGCTCCTCATATTCAGAATTACACTGTCTCTGAATATGGAAGGGTCATTCAGCTATCAGGCACCATTTCCACACTAGACTGTTATAGTGCTATCATTCCACTTTCAACATCCTATGGAATCCTGGGGTTTGCAGGATTCCAAAACTGCAAACCCCAGGATTCCATAGGATGTTGAAAGTGGAATAATAGCACTAGTGTAGTGGAGTCTCCTTCCTTGGAGGTTTTTAAGCAGAGGCTTGATGGCCATCTGTCGGGATTGCTTTGAGGGTGTTCCTGCATGGCAGGGGGTTGGACTGGATGGCCCCTGGGGTCTCTTCCAACTCTACGTTTCTATGATTCTATGATTCTATGATAACACTCTAGTGCGGAAATGGCCAGGGATAATAAGCAAGAATGGTCAGTACTTCTGGAGCCATGCTAAACAGTGTGAAAGCGGCTGGTTCCTTTTATCGTGGATAAAGACATTCCTGTTGCCCCAGTGGGGCCAAATGGATCTTGAAGGTTTTTAGTTTTTTCCGTTTAAAAAAAAAGGAGGATGAAACCTGTTCAGATAATGCTGTGACAGCCCCCCATTATCAAGAACAGCTGTATTGTAGCACCTTAAGTAGGCTAAGAGAAAAGGGGGAGAAGCCAAATGATAATCCGTTTTATGTCTCGAGCTTTCATTGAGTTATGCATTTAGTGAACAAAACATGCAACACAGGGGTGATGAGCTAGCATTTATTTTTTGTATTTTGCAAGACAAATGGGCTGAGTCTTCAACCCATTGTGTTTCAGGCAGCCTTCTGTGGTGCCACATGAAGTGAAGGAAGGATTACTTATTCTCTCTCACACGCACACACACTTTCAGACACACAGCTCCATTGAATAATTTCAAATGTCACCACAACTCATTTTGTCCATGTCGTCTCTGCTCTTCCAACTCTCTTTCCTATTTCTAGCTGCAAACTTTTCCATTTAAAATTTGCATTTTAAGTTGTTCACTTGGCTTATGGGAGAGGAAGAGATTCCAGCCTTCTCTCCTTCTTACTTCCATTCCATTTTACACTGTCCAACATGGATCATTTCTTTCCCGGATAGAGGATTATTCTTCATTTTGCATGGGGGTGGATTTCCTTCAAAATCCTTTGTGCTTCTTGAAAGAACAAAGTCACATACAATGTGTTGTGGTGTCATCAGCCCTGCCTCTCCCACAAAGACCATCCCACAGTTGCCTGGATTTAAACCTACCCTTTAAAGTCATTCAGTTGGAGGGCATCAAATCAAAGTATCAAAAACTCATGCATTTGTAGGGATGTAATTCTTCACTAAGTTTCTTCCCAGAGGAAGCAATGAGTTTTCTTCCTTCTGCAAAAAAGTCTTTGAAAACAACACAATTTTCCAAGACAATTTGCAATTCAGGACTTATTCTGTGGGAAAAAAAAAATCCCACGTGGTTGTTTTGCACAGAAATCAATATTTTTGAACATTTTTTTTTCTGTGTGGAAAATAATACTTCAATGAATAAATATTAATTCCTTTGCATGAGATACTGTTCTCTGTGGAGAAAACACTAAATTGGAGGTTTACTTTGTGTAAAATTTGCATACAGTTGATTTGCACAGAAAATAGCATTTTCTCCACAGAAAGCAGAACTTTTGTGGGCAGGAACTAATTCTGCATGGAAGTATGATTTTGCATGCAGAAAAGTGTGTTTTCTGCACAGAAAATTGGGGCTTTATTCCACATAAAATTCCACATAACATTCACCTATGGTTTAGTTGAGTAGAAAACAGCATTTTCTCCATAGAAAGCTGCATTTCCTATGCAGGAGTTAATACTTCTGCATTGAAATATTATTTTCCATACACAAAAGGCTGTTTTCTGTGCAAGACAACCACATGCAAATTTTGTGCTAAATTAGCCCTTTACTGTGAAAATTCTCATCAGTCAAGGATTCCTTTCCTCGGGTTTCTCGACACCCAAAACAAACTTTTTCTCCCCAGTATTTTGCAAATATTTTCAAATATCCTTTCCATCCCTAGTACTTACTTCCTGTTCACTTCTTGTTTCTTTTAAAGCAGGTTCTTCTGGGCCCAAAATAGCCCCAGGGGAATGTGGGGAAAACACCCTTCTCACTTCTTAGAGTGCATTTGATTGGCATTTTTTTTAAAAATGATCCATTTTAAGGAAGAAAGAATTGCAAATCCTATTCCTGCCTTCCCTCTGAGCTGTGAAGTCCCCTCCACACATCCTTCCTCTTTCTCCAATATCATAATCTATTACCATGAAGTGGAGCAAGGTAGGTGCCTCTGGAAGCTGTTTTAGGGGTCTCCAGAAAAGATGGAGAGGCGCTTGTGGGGCTTTTCCGTCTCAGGTACCAAATCTACCTGGGCAGCGGAGGGTCTTTGCATATTTTGATTTTGGAGGGTGGCATTTGCGGTTCCACCTCAGGGAGGAAAATGTCTTGAACCTTAACTGGGAACACCTTTTCCTTACAACCTCTGTGTTACAGAAAGACGGGCACATAGACTGGCAGACAAACAGGAATGCAGGAGGCTGCTGTTATAGTGAGTCAGATGCTTAATCTGTCTCGTTCAGTAGTGTTGGCGCTGAACTGGCAGCCACGGCTCTCCAGGGTAGGTGGGGTTCTATCTTAGGGCCTTTCTGCACTACACTGTTTTGGTGCTACTATTCCGCTTTCAATGTCCTGTGGAATTCTGGGGTTTGTAGTTTCCTGAAGCCAAAGAGTTCTCTGGCCCCTTCCCAAACTCCAACCCCCAGAATTCCACAGGACATTGAAAGTGGAATAATAGCCCTGTAACGGTGGAGTGCTGAAAGGCTCCTAGCTCTGCACAGAGATAACACTGGGGACCTGCGACCTTCCCCATAGGAACACAGAAAGCTGCCTTTATAGTGAGTCAGATCCTTGGTCCATCTAGTCCAATACTGCCAACTCTGGCCAGCAGCAATGGAGATCTAGAATTCTCTCCTAAGTATACCAGCAGATACTGATGATTGATCCTGGCATACACTGGCATATCTTAACCCTACCTGGAGATCCATTGAATGGGATCTGGGCATAGGAAATTGCTTTTTACTGAATCAGACAGTCGTCCATCCAGACTACTTTTGTGAACTGTGTCTGAAAGTGGCTCACCAAGGTTTATAGGACTTTTCCCACTAGGCTTATCTGGATACCCCAGTATTTTCTTCCAGAGATCTCTCATCTACCTGCTCAACCTGCTTAGCTTCCCAAAGATGACAACATAACCAACACAATATACACAAAGATATAAGTGTGATGGAATAGATAGAGATAGTAAGAGGTAGATATAGATAGTAGTAAGAAAGAAAGATACAGACATAAAGGGAGATTAGATATAGATACAGACACAGGGAGATACCTTGAGGGTATTGCCTCTTTGGTATTTTTGGATTTCTTTTACTTTCACCCTTATAGCTGAGGCTTTGACAGGTTTCAAACTATTTTGTCTCCACATTTTGACAGTCCTCGAATCTGGGTGTTAGACATTTCAAGATCAATTTTCTCCTTTTCACCAAGGCCTCTTTCCACTCCACATTTTGAATCATCTCAAAGCATTCAACATTCCTTTCCTGCATTCATTTCAAAGGCCAGGGAAGCGTGATTTCTAGTTCTTTGTGATGCTTGGCTTTGTGAATAATTGGGTCTTGCATTTCTGCATTGGACTTCATTTCTTAATGTCTTCTGACAAATGGTCCAACCCGTACATTCTCCATTTCTCTGAACTTTGCTTATCCCGAAATCTTTACCATCTAGCTTGGTTCTGCAGTGCCCTCCAACAAAGAACAAACCCATTCTGTTGGGACCTGTCTTTTCACTGTTTTGTGTTTTATGGGACTGCTCTGGAGACTCTCATAACTGTGTGTATAACCACCTGTGACCACACATTTACTTGAAGGTGTGACCAATGTGCACAAACTCAGATATGTTAGCTATTATTTCTATAAGATAGGAATTTTTTCCCCAAAAAAACCCCAAAGCACAAGCAGCTTTATATTCTTTCTATAGTAATACTTTTATTAGGGGAAAACTACAACTTAAGAACAAAGACCAACACCATTTTCAGTTACAGTCCTCCCTCCATATTCATGGGTTTGACCTTCTTGAATTTGATTATTTGCAAGATGCCTTCTTGCCTCCCTCTCATTGTTCCCCCTCTATTCCCTTGCCTTTCGCCCCAGGTGAGCTGTGTCTTCCATCCACATGCCTAGGACTAAGCTTGTGGACACTATCACACTACACTTTTAAAGGCTTTTATTCTACTTTAACTGTCAAGGCAACATCCTGTGGAATTTGGGGTTTGTAGTTTTGTAAGGCCCAAGAGCTCTTTGGCTAAAAATTCTAAATGCTCCTCCTTAAACTGCAAATCCCAGGATTCCATATGATGGAAACATGGCAGTTAAAGTGGAATGATTGTTATGCCCTGCTTTCAGGACCTAGATATAGATTCTGGCTCAGAGTGGAAACAGTATCACCTATCCTGGAGACAGAACAGGGGCCAGAGCAAGCTCCAGCAGAGAGCCCTGCCCTTTCGGACACAGACGAGAACTCACCTATTCCCACCTTTGCCAAGCATGGACACCAAAAGGAAAGCATACGCAGATCTCAACGAGTTTATAACAGACAGCAGTTAGTTAGGCACCAGCTGTGTTGATCTGTGAACCTATAAAAGCTCAGCCTTTCCCCTTCAGAACTTGTTGGTGATTAACTGACTGTTTCTCTTGCCATGTCTCTGACCTCTGACTTAGGATTGTAGTGACCGTGCTTTGATTTATGAATATTTCCAGGACTATTGTTATGCTTTGTATTTGTTTTGAATCTGTTTTCCTGCTAGATTAAAATAAGGGATTGCATTGAATCACAGACTCATAGAGTTGGAAGAGACCCCAGGGGGCATCCTTCTGCCATGCAGGAACCCACATCAAAGGACTCCCAACAGATGGCCATCCAGCCTCTGCTTAAAAACCTCCAAAGAGGGAGACTCCACCACACTCCAAGGCAGCATCTTCTACTGCCGGACAGTTCTGACCATTAGGAAGTTCTTCCTGAGGTTCAGGTGGAATCTCCTTTCCTGCAGCTTGAATCCATTGCTCTTTGTCCTAGTCTCTGAAGCAATGGAAAACAAGCCCCCTCCCTCCGAAACATGACATCCCTTCAAATGTTTAAACATGGCTATCATGTCCCTCCTTGACCTTCTCTTCTGTAGACTAAACATACCCAGCTCCCTAAGCCACTCCTCATAGGGTATGTCTTCCAGACCCTTCACCATTTTTGTCACCCTCCTCTGGACACCTCTGGCCAGACGAGGGCATTGTGGAACTGTTGTTTGCTGCTTGCTGCTGGCCCTTATCAGCTGCTCATTGGCTGACTGCCCGGATTGAGAGTGGACAATAATGGTACTATAAGAATGTAGTGTGATAGGGCCCTGTGTGATGTGCCCAGTGGACCCCGATGGATGTCCATTCCCTTGTTGATCAAGAAGTGTCTGCATGACGTTCCCTCCCTCTCACAAGGGAACTCTAGTGCAAGGGGAATCACTGAGGTCACTCCCAGGAGTGGTGGGAATGTCATGGAGCCACTTCCCAATCCACAGGGGAATGGGACCCATCAATCCCAGCAGCTGCCTACCAGTAAGTGGGGTTTGGGGGAAGTTGGCTGGAATCCACTACATAGCACAGAACTTACAGTGCTATGCAATTACAGAGCTACATAGTACATAATGGTTATATAGGATTCTATCAGACATTTTCAGGTCTGTACAATTTTAAAACTGCACAGTGAATTGTCATAATTATTTCATACCTTTCACTCTATTTATACACTTCCTATAAAGACGTACGACAGTTTAAGAATATTTTAATAAATAAAAGAAAATAAATCATCTACCCTCCTTGCATTCCACATGTCTGCTTGCTTCATTGGCAGGCTTTGAATTGCAGCCCACACAATTATGATATCAATTTTATTTCATTTTTTCCCCTCTTTTTTTTTGTTTTTTGCATTGATGCTCAGATGACGTGATTAATTTCCATACTTGAGATTAGATTGCCGCAGGCCTCCTTAGATTAATTTAACGATCAGGATAATAGAAGGATGTCATCTTTATCTTGCCTTTCATCTGGAGATCACTCAGATACAACCGCTGCTGGACTGAAATTTGAAATCCTATCTGGTGGCAAACCACACGATTGCTTTCAAACACTGCCCTTCAATGGTGAATCACCAAGCATGTTTTATTAGCATGGTTTATTCAATTTGTTGATACTAATAATAACACGCAGCATTTACAAGAGCACGGTTCAAGTGCTCATCACATTTCACATATGTTATCTCAAATGTCCTTGCAACAGGCTGGGATGATTGCTCTAAGAACAGCAGAATCTGCTTTTCCTCAGCAATAAGCGTTTGCAGAGCAACCCTTGCCGCTCTTGTAGGACAGGGCCATCAACTACAGAAGCTGCAGGGGGCAATTTTTGCCCCATTTGGGCCACGTGCCTAAAAACTGGCCAACAATCAGCCGAGAACCATCCAAAAATGAAACCTCAAGTTACGTCTGTTCTCTATTTCCATAAATTTGTGGCTGATTTGCAGTGTTTTGGTGGGCTGTGCAGGGACACACTATCCTCCACATGGCCATCTTATTACATTTGGGTGATTGAGTAGAGGGGCTCTAGTTGTGTGCATAGAATTTTCAATGGTAGGTCTTCCTTCCTTCCTTCCTTCCTTCCTTCCTTCCTTCCTTCCTTCCTTCCCCTCCTCCTCTTTTTGTGGATGTTGCACAAGGAAGTAATGAATACCTCCCTGTGCAATGCCTCCTCACCTATGAAAGTCATCTGGGCAATGTACAGGGCATGGTTTTGCCCTCTCTTGACTGAAACAACCATTGGCTGGCTTCAGGGTTTGTCAGGATTGCTCTGTCATGCTGGTGCCCATCCGTTTGCCTTTGTCCTACCCCAGGATAAGTGCATTATTATTAGAATACCAGCATAATTAATCTAGTGGAGTTTTACACTCTGCCTGGATCAAAGAGGATCTGGGTCCATGTCTTGCTTGCAGCCACACCTAACCAGTTGGTTTCTGTGCTGTGATCTGAAGCCCAGACTCTTGAGCTCAATGTTAAATCACTTCACAGTACCATATTTGATGGAGAGTGTGTGAAATGCTTTGTAGCTTTGCAAGAAGCTGGAGGAAATCACCAGGGTAGCGCTTGTAAATAGAGCTTGGATGGATAGGCATGTCTTCTGTTCCAGTGGGAGAGAGCTGGCTGTTTTGCACATAAAAAACTGTTTCTGTGCAGGCAACAACTTTCTTCTGCATAGAAATATTGTTTCTTTGTGGGGGGAAAAGTGGTTCCTGCAGCAAAACATTTTTATGTGCGGAAACAACCACATGTGAATTTTGTGCAGTGCAAGCCCTGGACTGCAAAAATTCTTGCTAGGTCAGGATTCTTTTCATCAGGATTTTTCAACACTCAACAAATATGGGGGCTTGGGGGACAATTTTGCAAATATTTTTTATTATATACTTTTCATTCCTAAAACTGCTACATGTTTCATGTTGGGGAAAAGGGTGAGATATGAATCCATTAAAGAGTAGCAATCCAGGGGCAGACTTACTTGCTTACCGAGCTCAGGAGAAGGTGAACTGAACCTGCAGCAAAGCTGACCTGCTGAAGTGATTCTCCCTTGGAATTTTTCTTCCACAGTTACTATCTCATCCCTTCTGGTAAAAGGAAGCCTTGTGAATTAAAAGTTGGGGTGAAGGGTTAAAAGGAGAACTCATTGTTAATGAGCCAATAAAACTGTGCTATAAGACAGACTGGCCGAACTCTCCTAGCCCCAGTGTTGGCTTTGCACAGAGAGAAAATATTTAATGAAGAGAGTGCCAAATGCTTAATAGCTCTTTGCAATAAGCAATAACACCTTTGGGGGATCGTTTCCCCCATGACTTAGCCAATTGGTTGCCTGGTTAACCCTTCCTGTTTTGCTTCTGTCTTTATGTGCAGAAAGGAAAGGTTAGATCACCTCTTTTCCTCTCAGAGTAATTTTTTCTATCTTGGCCCTCTTGTTTGCTATCCTTTCTACGATAGGCCATTGAGATTTGTATCTTGTCTTTGAGGGTTTTTTGGTTCCAACCCTGGAATCTGTGCAGGTGGGCCTACCACCTGGCATTCTGCTGTGATAGTTCTGGATTTCATTAACTCTTCTTTACTCCCTGCTGTGGTATATTTACCTGTGTTTATGGTACTTCCAGCTGACAAGATTGGCCTCCTTCACATCATCTGTTCTTCTTTTTCCGGAAGGCTGCAGACAGCTCTTTGGTGCGAGTGTAAAACAGAAGACCTTTTCCACAGGGATCCTTGACTCCACAAATGGGGAGTCAGATAAGATTTAGGGACCACCCACCCCTTATTTGCCTTCTTCAGACTTCACCTGGCCACTCTTTACAGCTGGGATGAGAATGGAAGCTGACCTTCAACATTGCTGTTTGTGGCCATTTTGAGATGTGAGGGAGCATACTTTCTAAAATTTAACAGATGAAAACTGGGATATGTGAGGCCAAGCAATCTCTGAGTGTGGTCAAGATGACAGGCCTCCAGCCGTGGTGATGGTGGTGGTTTACTCACTCAAAAGGAAAAAATGTCCATTTTGAACACAAGCCTGGCAAGCCTGGGGTGAGGAATGCAAGGGAATGGGAGGAGGAAAATTGAGAGGGAGACAAGCATATGACTTGCGAATAATCTTATTTGCAAATATCAAACCTGTGAATGTGGAGGGAAGACTGTGTGTGTGTGTGTGTGTGTGTGTGTGTGTATTCCATACTTCTTTTGAGTTAAATGGCAATCATCTGAAGGCTCAGGTTTAATAATCTGATCTGTTTATCTGTAGTTCACAGAGGGAGGAAAATTCCACTCAGGTCCAAGTCCTAATGGAATCAGGTTTGTTATCAGTTTGAGAAACTATTGTGTGAGGAATTTTCAAGTTTGTAGCAAAGAAGATCTTCAGATCTATATTTTAAATAGGGGAAAAAAGCCCGTTTTTGAGCATTATTGTTCATTATTTATGTGCTAGAAAGTCTCTTCTTCTCTGTCAGCACATGAAAGAGAGACAGAGTTTTTGTTCTTGAAAGGAAATGTTTTAATTTGTATTGATGGGGATCAGGTATAGATCTAAGACCCACTCATGAGAAGGAAGGGTCATGGTGTCGTTGAAGGATGCGCTTCCAGCTGTTTTTGGAGAGCAGAATGGTTTTGATAGAACTTTTGATGTTGGCTTCAGGAAGACTCTTATTCCTCTGTAAGCCTCTAAGAAGAATGTGCCTTGCAGTAATTGCTCTGCTAAGCCTGTAAGAACACAGAAATTAATATCCTCATCAAGCAGCTGGAGCTGAAAAGAAAAACAAAGATCATTATGTCCATTCAGGAGATCAGACAACATGCATTTTCATTACTTCCCTTTCTGACAATGACTATTTAGTATGGAAAATATTTTTGAGTGGCGTTGCAGTGGCATATGGACTCTGTCCATTTGAGGGGGGTAGGAATCATCTTAAGAACATGGGTCTAGACCCTTCCAGATAGGAGCCTGGTCTCTGTCGGGTTTTGGATCCCACCACCATTGAGCTTTGGGGCCTTGGTGAATTGTATTTCCCATAGATCCTTGAATCTGGGAGTTGCTATTACAGCTTTCTTCCAGGTGCCGTGACCAAAGGATCTTTGAATCTGGGACTTTGCTATTGGAGCTTTCTTTTAGGTGCCCTGGTTTCTTCCAGGGTGAGGAGAGAACATGGTTTTGCCACTGCTTCTCCACTATACAACAAGTTATTAAGACCAACGATATGGTTGGATCTGATTTCTTTAGGAAGGGATATATTATGGTACATAAGCCCCTGACCACCACCTCCCACCAGGAGCCTTGCTAGATTCAGAAATACTCCTGTGCTTCTGCTAGGACCAGCCTCACTATTAGCCAGAGGGATGCAACTGCCTCATGCAAGAGATGCAGAGGGTGATAGTGACAGTCATTGATGTCATGGAGACCTTTAAGCATGAACCCTTATAAATTTGATGGCAAGAACCTAGGTTTTTTTTTCCTCCTGCATCTCTAGAGAGAGAGAGAAACTAATGTGCATGATAATTAACTTCTTGTGCCTTGTCTGCAAGAGGTCCTCAGGTGAGAGGTTTTGGAAGAAATCCAAGCGAAGATCAGAGAGGTCACCAGCCATCTGGTAATATTTGATCCATATCTGGAATCGTTTCCTTCTCCCTGCAGCTGAGACCAACCACTTCTTTGTTGTCTCAATTGACCCCCACCCACATGTCAAAAAGCAGAGCAGTCCCCTGGATCTTGGCAGCTGCTGAGGAAAGAGATTTAGATGAGGGTAAAAGTACCTTGATTCCACTTTAACTATCATGGCTGCATCCTAAGTAATCCTAGAACTGGTGAGATCCTGGAATTCTCTGCTTGAGACCTCTTGTACAGTGCCCTGAACTATAACCAAGAAACCAAAGTACCTCATTGAACAAATATGTCCCAGGATTCCTTAGGATGAAGCCATGGCAGTTAAAGTGGTATTGAACTGCTGTAACCATGAAATGCAGGCACATCTGAACTCTAGTGGCCTGACCTTTCCTTGTTTGCTTGCAGAGAACTTTGTTTCACAATCACCTCCCAAGCCTGCTCAAAAAAACTTTCATGCACTCTGTTGCATGCCCCTGTTTGGAAAGTGATGTTATTAGATTACTAGCAACCCCTCTCGCACACACAATCTCTCTCTGGTGCAGCTGCACTCTCAACCACAGTAGAAATGTCATCTAGCTAAGACATGGCAGTATTTTTACTTGATAGTGTCACACTCGTGACCAGACTCTTGCTGGTGTTGATTGAAGTGTTGATTTCCAAGCAAGTGTACAGAAAAGGCCATCAAAGTGATCAAGGGACTGGAACAACTCCCCAGCTAGGAAAGGTTACAACATTTGGAGCTGTTCGGCTAAGGAAAAAAGAGGCATGGAAGGGGAGCCATCACGGAGCAGGGATGGGCATGTTTAACTTATTCGTTCTTGCAGGGGAGAGGGAGTAATTTGAACAGTAGCGTAAATGTCTTCAAAAACTGTGCAGATTTGGAATGCATCTTGGAGTGGGGAGAAAGTCTTCCACAAAGAAGATCCCCTCTTTCATCCCACCTCTAGAGTAGTGGCTGGTGGGAAGGGGGTAGAGGAAGCAGCCAAGTAAGGAGGCTTGCCTGTTGCCAGTGAAGGAGACTCCTTCTTGCTTGGCTCCCCTTCTGATTGAGCTGAAAACCTTTTGTCTGAAAAATTTGTTATTCTGCTGAACTATAGTCCCTCTAAAAATGGGACTTGGTTGCTTCTGGAGGTCTCACGGACTTCACTAATTTGTACCTTCTTGAGCCTTTTGGGTGGCTGAGATACCCAACATAAGATAACCATTCAGAATCCAGGATGGTAATTTGCCTCTCTGAGGAAGTCTGCTTTCATGATTTTCTGGCTATAATTTGATAGCATTCTGCTTGAATTTAATGCATGTAATATGCCAAGAGCTGGTAGATAAGTGGAAATAGAAATAAATAAATGAGAGATCATTCTCTCTCCTTGCCCTTCTCTTTCTCCTGTGTATAACAAAGGCTGGAGTCAAATGGCAGCCACGGTGAAATCGCAAACCATGCTCACTGCTCCAGATGATGAGATTAAAAATAGCCAAGAAATAAAAATGCACGTGTAGTTGTAATCCATCTTGGCCAACAGAACACTCTGAAGCCCATACTCTCTGTATGTCTGTGTCTATGTATTTTAAGAATGGGCAAAGCTTCAGCAAGGTTGGTAGTAATAACTCTCTTTTCAACAGTCTTAAAGTGATCCAGAACACCTCCAGGGATGTCCTAACTCAAAGAAATGTTGGCCATAGAGTAGGGGTGGGCAAAGAGTATCGAGTGGCCACATGTGGCCCTCAGAGCTCTGTTTATAGGCCTCAACCTCTCAGGGAGCTGGAATGGAGGGAGTAAGGAGCAGGCTTGTTTTCCAGTGCTCCAGAGACTAGGACACGGAGCAATGGATTCAAGCTGCAGGAAAGAAGATTCCACTTGAACCTCAGGAAGAACTTCCTGATGGTCAGAGCTGTTTGGCAGTGGAATATGCTGTCTCAGTGGAATGTACTGGAGTCTCCTTCTTTGGAGGCTTTTAAGCAGATGCTCGATGGTCATCTGTCGGGAGTGCTTTGACGTGGGTTCCTGCATGGCCGAATAGGGTTGGACTGGATGGTCCCTGGGGTCTTTTCCAACTCTATGATTCTATGATTCTGCAGACCAACGTATTCAGGCCAAAAATAGAAAGAGAAATTGTCTGCTTTCATACCTTCCAGGAGTGTCAATTCATCTTTAAAACAGGTTGTAAACCCTTTCCACTATTTGATTTTTTAAAATCACTTTTTCAAAAGCAGAACTGGACTTCCAAATGTATCTGTGGGCTTTTTTCTCCCCAATTTTGATATTCTAAGCAGTCTGTGTTTGGTTCCCAGAGGGTGCTGGCAACAGAAAATTAGCCCTGTGACCTGTCACAGTTGTCCATCCTCACCGCAAGAATTCAGAATCAGGCACAAGTCTATTTCAGTGGCAGAGATCACCTTTGCCAGAGGACTTTGGAGATCTGTTGGCAGAGCATTTGGCTCTGCCGACTAAGATCTGCTGGCAATGGAATAAAACAGAAGGGTAGAGAAGGGGTGGAGTGAGGGAGGAGCCAGTTTATTCCAGATCTAGATCCAGCTCATGGAGACAGTCATAATACTGCCAGGATCTTAGCCTGAGGCAAGGATCACCCTCTTTCCAGCATCCCTAGTTTAAGATGGCCTTAGAGCTTCAGTTGGCTGAACTTTCCAGTTAGGATTGCATTCTCAGTTGCAGAATTGTGGGTTGTGTAAGCTGTGATCAGAGAACAAAGTAGGAGCTTATAACCCCGTCTGTATGCATAATCAGAGACACAACCATTACACTACGATGCAACTTTGACTAGAATCCTTGGGTTTGTAGCTTGGGGAGGCACTAGAGATTCCTGCAAGTTGTAAACACCCCTGCCTAAATCATCAAGTCTAGATCCAGAGCTACTGAGGCTGGGGGATTTGGACTTTGAAGAGCGGGCTGGACTCTTGATCGTACAAAAGCATAAAGCCAAGTTTCTGATATTTATACTAGAAGCTGCATATAGCCAGCCAGAACACTCATAGGGACGAATGGTCCACATCGCAGTTCCGTTCTGGTGCCAGAACTGCAGGGCCATCTCAAGACGTTGGGCTGCCTCAAGCAAATGAGAAGATAATGTCCCCCTCCTTCATGTATAGGCCAGATTAAATCTTAATCTTATTTCCATACAGACATGGGGCAGCGTCAGCCACTATGCTTTGTGGACACAGGACAGGACAGCTCTGTCACCCAATATCTAGACTCCTCTTCCTTCAGTATTGGTCACCTGAGTTGGTCACCTCCACTCTTAGGAATGGGAAGACTATTCATAATTATTCACTCCTAGATTTTTTTTTAATTTGCAGTTAAAGTGGAATCAAAGATCTATGATTGTGTAGTGTCAACGGGCTCCTGATAGTGTATGTGAGCTTTATGTATAGTATGGACAAATAAGAAAAGGTTGGCATTCCTAAAGCTTGTATGATGATTTTGAGTTCAAGTTGAAGATCAGATGTATTTCCACGGTTGCCAAACATGAAGGCAGGTCTTGAAGTGACTCCCCAAATTGCTGTATTGTATTTTTTCTTTCACTGAGCTGCCAGTCTTCAATTGTGTGGGATGGAATTTTCAGTTCTTGACTTCTAAAAATGGAGCCCCCTTCTTCTGCCTCTCAGCAAAGGGAACGAATTTCATGCTCCTGTTTTCAATTTATATATCTTTCGGGATCTCTGTGGAATAAGCCCCACGAAAGGATGTGATTTATTTCATTCAACAGCCCAATTCCTCTCTACTGAGTTATGTGTAATTGTGTAGACGTGGTCTCTTTTAATTTTTTATGGGCTTGTAGCCTGTACGATGGAGTGTCGGATGAAGGGGCACCCAAAAAAAAAAGAAGAAGTATTACTGCACACTTTTCACTTTAATTTTCTTTCAGTGGTTCAATAATTCACTTTAACAGGATGATGAATGCGAGCATGGGAGGATAGCATCAGCTGCATTGGATAGTGACACAGTTTTCCACAATGGTCCCTTAATAGTCCAAGCTGAGAAGGTGAACAGGTCTTTGGGATACATATTTTCTACTACCAGAGGTATTCCTAGTTTGGTAAAGACAGCTTGCCTTTTGCAAACAGAAAGAGAATTCCTTGGTTGCTCCTTCTCTCTCAAATCATGGCTGGCTTAAATTCTACAAAGAGAAAATCACCCTTATTGCTGGATTTTGTCTATCTCATAGGCCATTTCCGCACTAGGCTGTTATAGCGCTATGATTCCACTTTCAACATCCTATGGCCAGCCCCTCCCGAAACTGCAAACCCCAGGATTCCATAGGATGTTGAAAGTGGAATCATAGCGCTATAACAGCCTAGTGCGGAAATGGCTATAGTGTTATTCTGCTGCTCCATTCTTATGTTGTGGGAGCAATTTGGACCAAAAGTTAAAATAGCAATGCAAAACACCAAGTAGCTATAAAATGGGATGATTGTAAAAAGAGATATGAACCATGATCCTCCATTGGGAGATATAGCTTGTAAGACATAGTTAAGATGGTCTGTCATCCAGCCCCCACAAAAACCCACTTTTTTCATCTCCCAAACCAGCCCTCTTCTATTGATGGAAAGTGAGGAGAGCAGAAGAAGCTTTTGTGGATTTTGGATTTTGTTTTATTTAGCAGTAAGGCCAACACAGCTACCCCTGAATATGGTTCAAGGCCTATATTTTGTTTCAAATGTTGCTTTTGTTGTCAATTAAGATGTTCAGGAAGGATCTCAATGCAGGCAGAAGCTATTCCTCTTCTTGGCTATGTGGAGACCAGGGACAAAGGGCAGTAAAACACAATAAATGTTCAAACCCATTTGCAGCAGCAAAGTAACTTCCATTGAGATCCAGGTAAACTCTGTCCTGGGGGAAAACCAGTATCATTAAACCAGTCTGTAAGGTGAAAGTTGTTGTTGCTGCTGCTGTGTCCCTTCAAGTCATTGGAGCTCTGGTTAACCAAAGCAAAACATATCGGCTAAAGTCAGCTCCACCTGGTATAACATCTATTCCTGTGAAAAGTTAGGTGTTCATGCAATGCTTGAGTTCTGCCACTAGATGTCAGTGAGTCAGACTGTTTATTACACTAAGGATATTGTTCTCGTGTGCCTTCAAGTTGTTTCCGACTTATGGTGACCCTAAGATGGACCTATCATGGTTTTTTTTGGGTCTGGAAGTATGTGATGTGCCCAAAGACACCTAGTGGATTTCCATGGCCAAGTGGTGAATCAAACCCTGGTCTCCAGGATCATAGTCCAACACACAAATCACTAAACCACACCCTTAATATGGAGCATGTTTCTTCCCCATCAGCAACATCAAGGTAGTCTCAAGAAATTTGTTCTTTGAGGAAGAACGACATCCTTCTGGTGAACTTCCCATAATTAGTGGGGAGTCTACACCTCTCCACGTCTATATACAAGGTACACAAAGGGAGGCAAGTTATTTTGGCACATGAGAGGGAAAAAAAAATCTCACAAGTTCCTCCATGGGAGTAAAATATAGTAAGAACCAATCTGATAGCTAAGAATCTCTTGACTTTTCTTGACTCACAAAATCAGCTGCCCAGGGTGGCTACCTGACCCTGCCTAATCCTGGCCTTGAGCAGCAGCAGTGGCTCAGGAAACATTTTCCTTTTACTGATTGCAAGTCTGGGGAAGAATCTGAGGATACAATTGAGCAGGAAATGCACCAAGCATTCTTCTGAACTTGGAGGCAAATGGAGTTACATCACAAAAGTCAAGCAAGTGCGGACAGCCCATCAGATGGGTGAAGCATGTGATAGAGCTGGAGGCAACATCACTGAAGAGCAATGTCAAATACTATTCCCAGCCAAGAGAGAGAAGAACACAGAGTGGATGTGGTAGAGTGCTTTGCGTTCCAGCTGGGAACAAAGCCAGAGATTCCAAGCCATGCCCTCCAACATTTTGAAGGTGAAAACAGGGAAGCGTGCGTGTTTTCGCAGCGATTCTTCTTATACCAGGACGGGAAAAGGATGGGTTGTGGGCTGCATGTGTCCCCCAAAGGCGATTTTCATCCCCAAACCTTGCACCAAGGACTCTGACTCACACTTCTCCCCTTGCTATATGGCTCATGTGGACATGCTCTGCCATAGCCTGTTTGTGCACGAGTCTTCCAATGTTACACATTCTCCTTCGTCTTGCAAAGGATCTGTTTTGGCTTAACAAAGAATGGCTGTAAATCTGGCACGGTCGATGATATTTAGCCTCCTGAAAGGTGGCTTTATGCCTGTGTGTAATTGGGAGATGTGTCCGTGGACACTCCAGTTGTACAGCACGTGCCTTACATGCAGAAGATGCCAGGTTTATTCTCAGGCATCTCCATTTAAAACGGATTTTAGGTAGCAGGTGACAGGGAGTCTGCCAGTCAGAGCTGTCAGTGCTGGCCAGAAACCTCTTGCTGCTCCTTGATCACTATTTCTGGCAGAGACTGTGATGTGGAAGAAAATGAAAGAGAGAGAGATTTGAAGGCATCTCTGTCCCTGTGTATGTCTGCTCGAGGACTGAGATCTGCTGCAATCACTCTCCTTTTGAGACCATTCAAGCTAGTGAATAGCCTCCAGTGGCCCAACACTCATTATTCCTGAAAATTCTGATGTCCTGTTCTCATTCAAAGCCAGTGAATTGACCCAAAAGTAGTTGGTTGCTCTCTGAAATTCTTATAAAGAATACTGGATAAGGTGGAGCTCAGTTAGAGCCTGGAACATTCCCTTTTTTCTTTTTTTTATAGCTCCCAGAATCCACAAGGCTACATGGGACCAGTCCTGAAGTTATAGTTCAAAAAAGTAACTTTCCCAAGCTCTGATCTTGTACTGCTCCAACTAGATATTTCTCATACTCTGAAACAAGATGAATGCATGCTGTAGATCACTGAGCATGGATATTTCTCAAGGTTCCTCTTGCTTCACAAAAATAAAACACATTGGTATACCACTGGAATTCTGGTTATCCAAGATAAAACATATAGGCTCCACCCTGCATAAAATCAGTAAGTGTGTGTGTGTTGTGTTGTGTGGGTAGCTGTGTTGGCCATGCAGCAGCAGAATACAACAAAATCCCAAATCCTCAAGCAGCAATATCTTTTGCGGGGCCAACTTTTTCAAAGCATAGAATACATTATGCAAGCTTCCGAAGCTTCACTGGCTTCCTCATCAGACAAAGATGTTTAAAAAATGTATAGGAGAAAAATGGTGATGATATTATTCTGCCTGAGATGTTGTCAGTTCAGATGGTATTGAGGGATTTCAATGCAAGCAAAGGCCACTCCACTTGTTGGTCATGTGAGTATTAGGGACAAAAAGCAATAAAAGACAGGCAATAAAATTTCAACTCCACTGGTATCAGAAAAGTAACTTCTCTTGAGATCCACCTGTCCCTCTCCTATGCTCCTTTCTTAGGCAGACAACATTAAATTTCTCAAGAATTCTTTGTGCTGTTATCTTTGGAAAAACTTATCTGGGAAAACTTTTAGTATAAGTTAAACTGCAGAACTCACTGCCACATGATATAGGTATGATTGCTAATTTGGGTGGCTTTAAAAGAGGATTGGATACATTCATGCGGACTGGGGATTATAGACATTGTAGTCCAAAGCATGCTGAAAGGGGCTATGCTGTAAAGGACAGGTGGAAAGTGCTTCATTCCTTCCTAGGTACTGAAGAAGGAGGAGCAGCAAGGATCTGGGCGGTTGTTATGTTTCGTTCCACAAGGCGAGGGGAGGGGGCGAGGGATCAGGCACCACCTCTTCTGTCCTGGCTAATCGAATCAGAACCACATTTAACAAGATTTTTAATTCCAGTCTGACTGACGTTCACAAATTATCTAATGATCTCATAATGGGAGCTGAGGGTGCACACATGCCTTTTGTAATGTCACAGGCACCAGGATTTCATGACAGGCAGGGCCTGACATTCAGATTAAAACTAATTGGACTTGCAAAATTCATTAACTTCTTGCAAAACGAATCTCTGCGCCTGGCCATGTCTTGGCTTGAAGAATCGGCTTGCTTTGGTTGTGCTATCAGATCTGAGAAGCTGGACTGGGC
Organism: Ctenosaura bakeri; assembly: GCA_948474755.1. Taxonomy (NCBI): domain Eukaryota; kingdom Metazoa; phylum Chordata; class Lepidosauria; order Squamata; family Iguanidae; genus Ctenosaura; species Ctenosaura bakeri. The sequence goes on along the minus strand of CAOLHI010002385.1, from coordinate 38,346 downwards.
TAGGCTGGGCTATATGGGCTAATAAGAACTCTTATTGATGGACCTCTTCAAGGAATGAGATGGTTTAAGGCCTCTTTGACCAGAGATAAAGTAACTATACAGGATACCGTGACAATGGGCTGTGCTCAGTTAAAAAATAAAGGAAAGCAATACACTAGTCCTCATTCATACATGCAGGGGTATAATATCCTCCAACATTTCAGAAGGACACATATGGCCAAGCAATGTCAGAGCATGGCCAAGATGGCAAAAGGTATTAATGAGATAAAACACACAAGCTAGGAGAGGCTGCAGCAGTTTGCTTTTGCCCAAGTCTGCTGGGAAAGGTAAAATTCCACCTCGTCTTCTCCTCTCCTTGCTGCTGAGTGAACTGAGTATGAGCTACTTTTGTACTTTGAGCTCAGTTGCAGCAATTCAAGTAAACTGCAGATAAAGGATGAAAATAGAAGGAGAAACTAGGGGCTTTTCCATCCTACACTGTTATATTGCTATTATTCTACTTCCAACATCCTGTGGAATTCTGGGATTTGTAGTTTACTGCGGCCAAAGAGCTCTCTGGCTGAGAAGTCTAAAGGGACCCCCCCCCCGAAACTGCAAACCCCAGGATTCCATAGGATGTTGAAAGTGGAATAAGAACACTAGAACCGTCTAGTGCGGAAATGCCCTCAGCCGTTTTAAAAGCAGCTGAAAAAGTGGGATGATGGGGATTACATGGGACTGTCGGCATCAAACCAGTATGTGGTGGTGGTGGTACGGGAGTATGTTGGCTGTGTTTTTTTTTGTCCTGAGATGGGTGGAAAACTCCTGTGTTTTGGTTTAGAATTGGCTGGGGCTTTTTGAGCCTTATTGGAACAGACTCAGAGAAAGCTGAGGTCTTGCTCAAGTATGGCCTACAATATCAGAAATGCCTAACCCGTTTCCAAATGCCGCACCACCCAAGAACTTGGAAAAGTTACTTTTGGGATTGCAACTCCCATAACTACTCAGCCAGGGATATTGTGGGTTTTGTAGGCCAGTTGTTATTGGCTTCTGCATCTCATCAGCTTTTGATGAACAGTGGCAAGGCTTTCTTTCCAGGACTCAAAAAAATAGTATTAATACAAAAATTGGGGTGGGGGGAATCTATGAAAAACACAAAGTTAAAGCAAAGTTAAAGGATTATTGGTGGGGTTACAGAGCTGGGAATCACCCAGTTTGTGATCCAAATAGAGCCCAAAGGCAAGTTTTGCAGCCTCCATGCAACCCCCCAGATCTTCCATGCTGAGGAAAATGTAATGTGGTGTAGATACAAGAAATGGTGGACTGTTACTCCTAAAAGACTCCAGGAGTAGCAATTCACTATTTAAACAAGCTGCCCTTCCCATATACTATAAAGCCCCACCCTTATCAAACCAGAAATGGATGCCTGGACACTTCCCATGGCTTGGGGTGGCCCCAGTAGGTCTTGGGGTGAGAAATTAGCCCTTGGACTCCTGGTGCTTGGCTACCACTGCCCTAGACCTGTAGAGGTCCTTAGGGGACCCCAGGGTTGAAATAAATCTGCTTTCTTCATGCACTGTCTGTGAGGCAGAACAGCAATGGTGGAGGCTGAACAAAATTCTCTCTCCGTTCTGCTTCTTGGCGAGCAGTCTTGTTCTACTAATCCGACTCTTCATCTAAAAAAGCCTCCTGCCTGTCATGTCATACCAGGGTGGCAGAAGATTAGATCTCATTGGCTTCATTGATTTCCCTCCATCTCCCCTCCTTCTCCTCTTTTAAACTATTTTTTTTTAAAGAAAGACATCTGCATCATGTAATTCTGAATGCATTTTATTCCGAGCAAAGTCCAATTTAGATTCTGACATGTCGAATTCTGTTTGAGGAAGATTTTCCTTCTTGTCTTTTTTTTTTTTTTTTTAATGCACTGAGAAGGAAATGATCCCCTCGGGGACCTGATTGGGAAGTGGGTTCGGAGGGGGAATACAGCAGTGAAGACGGAATAAGATGTCTTGCTCGGCAGATTTGTGGAACAGTCTTACTGTTGCTCTATGTGAGGTGGAATTCTACCCTGTCCCTTCTGCCCAGTCCAAAACCCTGGCAAGTGTGGTGCCAACACTATTTCCTCTAACCTTTTAAATTTCTAAAATTGCTTCTTCTGATTTCTTGGGTGTTGGCAGTGTGTATGGTAGATCCAGGATTGGTGTACCTTCCCTTCTGTTCTGGGGATGTAGTTGAGGAACAGAAGGGCTTTGGGTGCCCTGGATCCAAAGCATCTTCTAATTTGCCCCCAGCACACACCCATTTTTGCCAGAACAGAAGGGCTTTGGGTGCCCTGGATCCAAAGCATCTTCTAATTTGCCCCCAGCGCACACTCATTTTTGCCAATTCTCAGTGGCGGAGCTTGGAGTGTGCGAAGCGGTGGGGCGGTAGGGGATGTGGCTACAGTGTGAGGAGTGTGGCCATTGTACATGGGAGCATTGCTGCAGAGCATGCAGGCATGGCCAGGCCACGCAGAGTGTGGCTATGGGCTGGGACACCCCAGAAACATTGCCACCCGGGGCAATTCACTCCCCCTGCCTCCCATCCCGGTGTGACTACCAATTCTGTTGTTCAGGTATCCAGCAATGGCTGTGATGTAATGGACTTCTATCTTTTTAAAAAGTTGCATGTTTACTAGAGAAATTAAGGAAAACATGGTTCTCGATGTCATGCATACTAAAGGTATTATGATAAGTGATTTGTTGGGAGGGGGGTGGGAGCTTAGAATGTTAATAGTGACTGATGATTGGCTAAAGGCCATTTCCGCGCTACATTATTATAATGCTATTATTCCACTTTCAGCATCCTATGGAATCCTGGGGTTTGCAGTTTAGGGAGAGGCATTGAGAATTCTCAGCCAGAGAGCTCTTTGGCCTCAGTAAACTACAAACCCCAGAATTCCACAAGATGTTGAAAGTGGAATAATAGCACTATAACAGTGTAGTGCGGAAAGGCCCTCTATGTTTGGATGGGATGGTTAAAATGTTGGTGTGTGGTTCATTTAGGTAGGAATGGGAATTAGAGACATTAGGTGAGTTACTCAGTTAGAGACAGAGATTGGCTCGATTCAGATCACCTAGGAGGATGTCAGAGAATTAGAGAAAAATGAGTATCAAAGTTAGGAATATCAGTGCCAGTTGTGAGTTAGAGTTATTTTCCAATCAGCTTTCAGATGTTTTAAATAAGCAATTGTTAACTTTATGTTGAACTTTTGTTTAATTATGTTTTGTATTACACATTTGTGCCTCTGGGAATAATGATAAAGGGATACTGGAAAGCTTGAGTTCAGATACATGGTGGCAGCAGTTATTCAAGGATGGGTGGTGTCCAGTTGGGAGATTAAACTAATAAAGTCTTCCACAGGGACCATGAGGGCATCTAGAAGGTCCCCACATATGATGATATAGCAGTGGGACTGGAGGAAGTCCACACATTGGTAGTAGAGATTGGGAGAGGTAGAAACCCCCACACCCTCCATGCCAGTGGGATGGTGAAGATGCTCTGTACTTTATTCTTGACTTTCTAGCAGTTGCCTGAGGTGCTAGATTCAACCCTCCCCAAGAGGTTCAGAACCTTGAACAGCTCCTTGAAAGTTAGAGTGAAACTTGAACCAGATCCTAGATGGCCCACATTGGTCTTGCAAGGCTACCTTATTCTTGCATGTGCATTTCTTATTTGTTTGTTATTGCACAGGCTGGTATTTTCTTCCTCCCTCCACAACAGTCAAAGCCATCCAGGACTCACCACTGTGCTGTGATAACCTCTCCTCACTGCTGTCCCATTGCTGGTGGAGAATAGAGGGAGAGTGGACGTCCCATAGCCAGATGCAGATGGATGATACTATCAACTAGGACTTCCAGAGGACCTCAGCAGATCTTGGTGGAATGCTATGGTCTACATCTGGCTTTGAGGACATAGCCAGATGCTTCTCCAATCCCTTGTCCTCTCCACCAGAAACAGAATGGTCATGGAGGGAAGGCGCAGGGCAATGTTGAGTTCTGGGAGTGGTGTCAGAGTAGCCATAGAGGAGTTCCACAAGCAGAACTCTTACACAGTAGCCCACTGTATAGGATCTCAGTCTTAGAGCGGGTTTGCCAGATGGAAGTCACAAGCCAATGCTTGCAGTACCAACCACTGAGGAGCAAGGGTGAAGGAGAAGTCTGCATCTGCAATAGAAAGGTTTGTTAAAGAGGACCTCCTTCTTGTGCATGATTGGAGAAAGATGTTCATTGTTTCTTACTGCCTCTGAGTCAACCTTCTCAGAACCAGAAGGGTGTTGTCCTAATGGCTTTAGAGACGAATATGGTTGGAACTGATCACTAGTCAGGGATGGAGTAGACCAGCAGTCTGAAATATTTGTTTTTCCAGCTTTTTTAGAGTTCAGCTTCCTGAAGCCCCAGCCAACATGTCCAAGGATCAGGGATTCTGGTCGCCAAAGTCTAAAACTTCTGGAGGACCAAAGGTTGAGAACTACTGGTGGAGAGAAATGTGCTTCACTACCCTCTCTTCTCAGCTTGAGGTTCTCAAAATATTTTTCATGGAAATTGCTGCAGTTCTACTGCAGGGGAGATGTTTAAAAAGAGGCCTGTCAGCTCTTCAGTGAAATCTCACTTTTTCTTTTTTTATAAAACACATTTCAATAAACGTATGTCTGAGAGTAGGCATGACTTTGTTCTGTTCAGAGTCTGTAGCTTTAAGAAATGAAAAAACCAAGAGAAAGTCAATCATTTGTCTCAGTCCTTTTTATTAATGTTTGAATACACGTTTTCAGACTTTGTTCTGTGCCGTGTGGATCCCATTTTTCAAACTCAGCATCCTCAACTGTTGCAAACGTCTAGGCTCTGCAGGCAGTTTTCAATTATTAATAATCTTGGGGCTGTTAAAAAAAAAAAATCCCAGTCCATCCTTTTGCTTCAACTCTGGAGGTGTTTTGTTTGAATGTCACACTGCCAGCCTCCCCTTTAAAAATAGACTTTAATTTTTCATTTATACAGTGGAGTTGAAAGGAGTGGTGGTGATGGTAAAAGAAAACAAGGAACACCCTGGAGAACACCTAAAAGAGGATCTCCGGGATACTCTTTCTAACATTCCAAGCAAGATCTTCTAATCTTTTTGGTCTTCTGTTGGCCTTAGTGGACATTCGTGTGTGAGGGAGGCTCTTGGGATGACTCAGAAAGGCTTGAAAGCAAAGATGTACCGTGAATTTTGAAGGTAGGGGTGTGAGTCTGAGCTTAAAGGAAGTCTTTATTTAAATAAAAGGAAGTCTCTGCTTGAGCTTCAAAATGCTGCTGATACATTTGTGGTGGTTGACCATTTCTTTCCTTGGCTAATTTCTGGTTAGTAGCCCAGGTGAGGAGAGCTGATGGGTTATTCTTAGAGAATCATAGGCTTTTTTAGTTGTGTATTCCTGCACGGGAGGGGCTTAGACCAGATGTCCTCTGCAGATCCTTCTGACTCCTTCTGATTCTATGGCCATTTCCGCACTAGACTGTGATAGTGCTATTATTCCACTTTCAACAACTCAGCCAGAATTCTCAGCCAGAGAGCTCTTGGGCTTCAGCCAACTACAAACCCCAGGATTCCATAGGATGTTGGAAGTGGAATAATAGCACTATCACAATCTAGTGCGGAAATGGCCATAGAATCTTGGAGTCAGAAGGACCCACAGAGAACATCTGGTCCAAGCCCCTCCTGTGCAGGAATACACAACTAAAAAAGCACTCCTCGGAAAGGCCATCTGACCACTGCCAAAAAACCTCCCTTGAAGCAATATAGTCCACTGTTGCCACTGTTGAGCGGTTCCTAGAGTAAAGAAGTTCTTCCTAATGTTTACGTGGAAACTCCTATTTTGTAATTTCAATCCATTGGTTCATGTTCTGGTCTCTGGAGCAGCAGAAAACAGGCTCCACTCCATTTTCTGCTTGAGGTCCCATCAGCTATTTAGAGACGGCTATCATGTCACATCTCAGCTGTCTCTTTTCCTGGCTAAACATACCTAATTCCCGAAGTCCTTCTTCATAAGGCTTGTTTTCCAGATTGAAAGGAGCCATAACCCTTAGAATGTCTCAGCCACTGGACATGCTGGCTGGGAGATTCTGGGCAGCGTAATCCAAAATAGAAACTTTCTCACACTTTGCTTTCTAGCAGCATCCCCTGCTCCAAAGAAAATCAAACGTGGGGATCTTTATCTTGTTGCTCTGGAAACCTCTAACGGCAGAGGGGAACGCACTAGATGACAAAGTCTTCTGCTACCTGAGAACCAAAGTTCACTGTAACACACACACACACACACACACACACTCCCTCTCTCTCTCTTTTTCATTGTGCATGCATGTGTTAATTCCAATTAGGAATTTAAGTGGGTACTGTGTTCTATTATCTATGCAGATTGCCAGCAATGACTCTTAATAAATCAAATGAGTAGGACTTGAAATAGCCAATGCAATTGCTATGATGAGGAATTGATTTCTTATGCATATCAGATCCTAGGATGCTTTGATCCTTTTCTGTCTCTCTTTTTTAATGTTTCCGTTTCATGATCCTTCTAGATGAGCAGGGAGAGGTTTCTATTTAACAGCATGTTTTGCATTGATATGTACAAACACAGTGCTGTGTTTAGTGCATTATTTAATACATTACAATAAACAAGGAGTATTAAAATCCACAGATTACTGAATATACAGAAATACATCCGGCCATCTACATTCACGGGTTTCACATTCATGGACTTGTTTATTTGTGAGTTTCTCCAGTCCTTGCTCCTCTACCTCAAGCACTTTTTTCCAGGGGAACCTTCCCTCTTGGTAGTTCTGATCAGATTGTGCAGCCCTTTTAAAAACCCACCTCCACCAGCCACTTCCTGGCCAGGTAACGCCAGCTTTCAGGCCAATTTCTCAGCACCAAAAACCCTCTCCTGATGCCCCACGCACACCCACGGAAGCAGATGGGCACCCCCTTTCCCTCTCCTTTTCCTGACCTGGGCCATTTCCACATGACACTCTTATAGTGCGATGATTCCACTTTCAACTTCCTATGGAATCCTGGGGTTTGCAGCTTCGGGAGGGGTCGACCGGGATTCCATAGGAGGTTGAAAGTGGAATCATTGCGCTATAAGAGTGTTGTGTGGAAATGTTCCTGGTTTGGACCCCGGATGCCCATTCTCCCCACCACGCCTCAGCCCCCTTCCCCTCTCTCATGCATTTTGACGTTTGCAATTTTCCCACTTTTGTACAGGTCTAGCACCCTTAACCGCAGTGAATGTGGAGGGCTGACTGTATGCACATAAAACAGAATTATAGGCATTGAGTTATGGAGTTCTGCCTTACTCTCAGGCTTACTGTGTGTCTAAGGCAGAAGGCCTTCTGCTCTTATCAATGGAAGTTTTCTTCTTGGGCCAACTAGTAGATCCAGATTGGGCCCCAATTCAGACTGAGACTATGGCAAAGAAAAAGAGGGGAAAGCTCCCTTTCTTCTACAGCATGATTGAGAAACATCTCTCATCTCTCTCTCAATGCAATTCCAGACAAGTTCAGCAGGGGACATACCTTAGTGCTGGGCAGGGCAAAAGAGGTAGGATCCAAAAATGCCAGAATATTTTTTCCTAACATTCTTGCTGTCAGTAGCTATGCCTTGGGAAAGGGATTTCAAATTTTGGAAATGGGGGAAAAATCTGGAGAAAAGCATGGAAGTGACATCATGGAGAAGGGGGTGTGACCATCTGGGGAAGACCAGAGGGCCAAACTGGAACCTCTGGAGGGCCTGAGATTCCCCATCTCTTGTCCCAGCCTACAGCCCTTGGACATCACACAATTATAATGCAATGGTTCTACTTAAAATATCATGGCAACTTCCTATGGAATCCTGGGATTTGCAGCTTAAGGAAAAACTTTTTGAAATCTCAGTGGAAGGACTCTAATGACTTACCAATCCCAGATTTCCATGGGGCGCAGTCATTTAAGTGGAATCACAGTGCTATAACTATGTAATGTGGAAGGGCCCTTGGTTTTCTCCCCTGTATGTTTTCTATATATGACACACATGGACTCTCTCACACACACAATCATAGGATGATTAATACCACATCTAGTTGAGCTTGTGAGTGTTGATCTCACAAAGCGAGACAACCCCTGCGGTATAACAGGCAAGCCAATAAATACATCTAATGATTGATTTGCAAGCAGATTAAAGCCAGATGGTTGGAAGAGCTTGAAAACAAAACAAACAAGTTCTCCCCACCCCAACCTGCTGTGGTTTAATGGAAACATGGCAATAACGTGGCTAGCGTTTTCATGTTTTTTTTTCTTCCCTTGACTTAGAAATGGTTACTGCCTATGAGATAACAAGGAAAGATTTTGCAGTGTGTCAGCTAAAGTCGATTTGTTAATTGGATGGCTTTCAGCACAAGAGGAAAGGTCTCATACCCACCAACAATTTCAGAGATGAAAACCAGGACATGTGTGGCCAAGCAACATCAGAGCATGGTCAAGAATGGCAAAGTTGTTCAAAAGGAAGGACAGATAAGCTAAGAATGGCTGCAGCAGTTTGATTTTCCCTAAACCTACTGGGAAGGGCAAGATTTTGCCCCTCTCTCTTCTCCCCATGCTGAGTTAATTGAGCAAAAACTACTTTTGAATGTGGAACTCAGTTTGCAGAAGCTGAAATAAACTGAGGGCAGAGGGGAAGGTGGGAGAAATTGGAACATTGTAAAATCAGATGAAAAAGTGGGACAACAGAGGATTACTCAGGATTGCCAGACTGGGACAACTGGAGAGTGTGAGGTCTTGATATACATCCTAGGGCCTTGGCTGACACCGGGTGGGGATCATAGCAAGCAGGCAAGAATGTTGTCACATTCTGCCTCGCAATCTGAAGCCCTTGTCATCCTCAGCTAGAAATAAGCCCAGCTTAGAAGAGCTTTATGTGGCGTACCTGTGCTGGGGAACAGAAGGAATGATGGAAATTTTCGGCTTCCTAAAGTTTTCATTTCCAGGATTGCATGGATCTATGAGAAGAGTTTTCAGAGGTCATTTTACATTCTGGCCATGGCTTCTCATGTACTGTCAGCCCCAAATGGAAACCAGAAGTTACATGAACCCACAGATTGGTCAACAGGGAATGGGCCCCCAGCCGCATATAATTGCTGTCCTCTGCTGTACACAATAGCCCAGTGATACGCGACTGTTTGCTTAACTTATAGATCACAAAACTCTATCCTGTACTGCATGGCTTTCTCTGTATACTTTGTCATCTGAATGTTCATACCAACCTTTTGAGAATCTCCTCGATGCTGCATTTATGTATTATTCTGGGTTGCCAGTATGGTTTAGTGCTTTGATTGTTAGACTCATGGGATTTCCGCACTAGCCTGTTATAGCACGACGATTCCACTTTCAACATCCTCTGGAATCCTGGGGTTTGCAGTTTCGGGAGGGGCCAGCTGGCCTCTTCCGAAACTGCAAACCCCAGGATTCCAGAGGATGTTGAAAGTGGAATCGTTGCGCTATAACAGGCTAGTGCGGAAGGGCCCAAGGACTCTGGGAGGTGAGAGTTCGAATTGGCACTCAGCCATGGAAACCCAGTGGGTGACTCTGGCCAAGTTCCGTTTTTTCAGCCTTAGATGAAGGCAGTAGAAAATCTCTGAATAAAATCTTGCCAAGAGAATCCCAGAATTGGGTTGGCGTGGAGTCGATTGGAGTGGAGTCTATTGGAAGGAATGGAACAACAAAGTGGGTGATGAGGGGTGCTTAGGGTCTGCTAACAAATACAAGTGCTGTCGCAGATGGCCAGGAGTGTGTGAGCACCAGCTAAAAACAGAAGGCAAGTGTTTGGTGAAGGATCTAGTGGGCTTCACTGGGAGGAGAGGTGTTTGTAAGCCATGGTGTTGAAAGCTCTCAATGGAATTCAAGGGAAGATTAGCACAGGCTTTGTATGCAGGACAATGTGTGCTCTGCTTCTCAAAAAAAAAAAAAAAAAGTGTGAGATTCTGCACCACAAAAAGGTCAAACCAAGCTGGGACATTTCTTGTTAAAGGTAACACTATCGTCAGTTAAGTCTTTGACTTGAACCAGTTTAACAGAAAAGATATTAATGACCAACATGGGTGGTCATGGTTTGCAATTTAGGGAGGGGCATTTAGAATTCTCAGCCTCGGCGTGGAAATGGCCAATGGGTCTATTCAAGTTGTGCATAGCAACAAGTTTTAAGCCAATAACAAGTAACTCAAAATAATCAGTAGAGATGGAAAGATTATCCAAAAATATTAGGAAAATGGTCAAAAAGTATGTTTTTCATGCACTGAGAAACTCCAATAAGAGGAATCCTGGGCTGACAAGAATTTTCACAATTCAGGACTTATTCTCTGCAAAATTTGCATGTGATTGTTTTGCATGTTTTGCCTTTTTTACACAGAAAAAAGCATTTTCTGCATAGAAAATAATCTTTCTGTGCAGAATGTGCAGGTTTTGTACATATTAAGAATTGCAAATGGGTGGTTTTCATATGGTTTTTCAAACACTTTCTTGTACTGGGAAGAAGATTTCTAAAATTACTCCCTGATTTCTTCAGGATGAAAATCAATGAAGAATTACATGTCTAATAATCAGAAATGCATAACCTTGCCCTCTGGACTGATATTATTGGTATGTTGGATCAAATTTGCTCTTGCTCTTGCTCCTGCTCCCCCTTTCCCCCTTCTTTTTTGCAATTTCCATCCATATAAATGTCTTTTTAGAGCAGATGTACAAGGTGAGTGTGCGATAGCAGGCTTCTAGAAGATAGAGTGTGCTGTCCATCAGGCACAATTTTGTAAAAAAAAATAATCTAGCATTCTAGTTGAGATTCCTGTCCCCTTTGCCAACTCAAGTGAAACTCCTTTCTTCACCCTCTCCATCCAAGCACATCCCAGCAAGTAGCTGTGAGCCATCATTGAGAAAATCACCTTCAGCTTGTAAGGTATATCTCTTCCTTAATAGAAGGCCATCATTTTGGTCCCACCAAAGAGAATGAATGCCTTGCAACAGTAATAAATGCCACTTGAGTTCATGAGACCAGTCATGTCCAAAGACCGTAGCGACCCACCAACTTTCAATCAGATCTTCTCATTTAAAATCTGAGAGGACGTGTGGCTCAAGATGAATATCTATGGCATGCTGGAAATGGAAAAGGGCTAGAGCTTTCCCTTTCATTAACGTTGAGAAGGGTAAGTTAAGATATATTATGGATGTAGGGAAGGTCACCTTTGGAGAAAGCCTTTAGACAAGAATGTACGGCTCTTTTCCGAATCAGCCCGAGCTTAGGTTCTTGAACCCTGCATAAAGTTTCAGGCAGCAGCGGTGAATCATAATGGCTGATTCATCAGTTTGACTTCAGGCAGAGCAGAAAAGAGCTTTGTTGTTTTGTCTTGTTTTTTGAGATCTCCATTGTTTCAAGCCTGTTTATCACCTGGCCAAGTGATTGTTAGCTATCACCTCCTTGTGTTTTGCATTTTCAAGGTGGGGCTGTTAATTCGGGATGATCTCAGGCCCAAAACTTTCCTGGCCACAACCTGAGGCCTAGACACATCCCATGAGGATATCACGAAGTGTTATGCATTAAGGACTAATTACAGTTGCTCGGCGATTATCACTCAAATGCACACACAGAGAGAACATATTTTTCTGATTGGAAATGAAGACAGAAATCTCTGATAAAGGGGCTGTTCCCAGATCCAGGTGAAATGAGGGGATGATTCCTTCTCACTTAGCTTTTGGAGGTGGTGTTACCCCAAAAAGTGGGCGATTCAGGGGTTTACCCACAATGCCAACATCTCTATGAAAAGCTGGAGAATTATAGCTCAAAGGGCTAGCTATTTTCTCAATGGTTCATGTTGATGTCTTAAGACACCCCTTACTCAATAAGGATAAGAAACTTTGTGAGTACTCCTTACATTCCTAATATCAATTGACCAAATCCTTTTGTCCTGGAAGAATTAACAGCCTGGAACTTAGCTACCCACTGGCCTTTGCACTGCCTGGCTCAGAAAAAGCACCACAACATATTTCTCTCTCTCTCTTCTCACTTTTTTGAGAAATGTGTGTCTGAAAATGCAGATTTAAATCTGTACTGAAAGGCAAATCTCAGTGTATCTGCACTACCCAATTATAACACTTCAATACCACTTTAAGTGACTTGGCTCCATTCAATGGAATCTTGAGATTTGCAGTTAAGGGATTTAAGCCCTTTCTGCAACTCACCTTTTTGCGGAGCTGGGGTGCAGGGATCACACGAGCAGCCTCTTCTGAGAGGGTCTCGAGGCCCGATTCCTTCAGCTCCGCAGCTGCTACCTGCTCATGCAAGAGCCCCTCCTCTTCCTTCCACAGTGCAGCCTGGGATTTTCCCAGGCTGCGCTGGGGCAGGAAGCATGAATACCATGACTCCAGAGCTCCGCACACACAGCAAGTGCATGTGGGGCCCCGGAGTGATATGCGATCATGCACCATTTTCGGTTCACAGTCGAAAATGAAATAGTGTGTGGTCGGCGCTTGCCAGCCCCTGGAGCGTCGCGTGACTATGAGTGCATCGTGTGGACCACTCCTCGCAGTTGTGCGATGCTCCAGGGGCTCTTTTGCATGGCAAATGCCGTGCAAAAAGGGCCTTAGACTTCACCAACAGAGAGCTGTAGTGCTATAGGGCAAAGAGAATGGGGAAAGTAGAGTTCCCTAGAAGAGATTTCCAAGGACTTTAGCAAAGTACAGATCCTGTGATTCCCCGCAGAAAGTCACAGCAGTTAACATGGAATTAAACTGCTATAACTGTACAGTGTGGAAGTACCAGTGGAATTTTTTTTTTAAAATAGATTAATGTGGAAAAGCAATGGAACAGACATGAGTGAACACGCTGCCCAGAAATGAACTGATTCATACATTCTGCATCACTTGTCCATCACTTTTCTGCTGCAGCTTTAAATGGTGGGGTGAGGACAGTTTTGTGTGGACCACAAATGTATAAAGAGCAGAAAAAGAATAGGAAAGTGGAAAGAGACAGCAAGGGAGAAATCGAAACAAAGCGGAAAGGAATGAGACTGCCACAGAGAAGCACAGGAGCAGACATCCACGCCCTTGAGTTCTTGTCCCCTTGGGCTTTTCTTGCAGCAGCTGCTGAGAAACAAATTACAGAGAACAGTAATAAGTCTGGGAGATATAAAACGTGTTAGTTACCGAAGGGCAGCATTCCAGGGACGGATCCAAAACAATTACCTGAGTCACACATTGAGGGAAGCAAAAGCGAAGCTGAAGAAGTCTGGCTGTAAACGGCATAGAGTGGGTGCAACTTTGACCCAGTGAGTCCATGATGGAGAGGGCTATTGAAGAATGAAATGAATGGATCCAGATTGTTCTGAACAGTTTCTCATCTGTCAGCACAGGGAGAAAAGCAAGCCATCCTGCTAAAACGCATTCTTCCTTTCTGCTTCTCTAAGAATCAGAATCAGGTTAGAATCATATTTCCATTTCCATACTACATTGTTATAGTGCTATTATTCCACTTTCAACCTCCTGTGGAAGTTTGTAGTTTCCTGAGGCCAAAGAGCTCTCTGGCTGAGAATTCCAAAGGGCCCTCTCTAAACTACAAATCCCAGAGTTCTGCAGGATGTTGAAAGTGGACTGTAACAGAGCAGGAGGAATCCAGAGCAGGCGGATTTCTACCAAACACAATTGTGTTGCCAATACCATTTGTATCTCTCCTGTTTGCAACAGATAGGTGGAATCCTGTTGGGGACTTACGTCTTCATAAATGGACTTACGTCTGCAAGAATTAGAATTGGGCAATTCTGTAACAGCCGTATCCAGTAAAGGGCTGTTGTTGTGTTAGTATGTGGAGGAGCAAGCAAAGTGACCAATGCACAGCAGGATTGATGCACATCAGTTCTGTTATGCATCAGCACATCAGCTAGGGAGTGCTGACATGATTTCTCAGTATTGCATTACACATCTTTGCAATTCACAAACAGGTTTTCTTAGCACCTCTGTTGTGTAGCTAAGTGTATGTAAGGTTATGTTGGGTACACTGTGTTACAAGATTGTAGCCAACATTATTCTGACCTCATTGTTGCCCATGTTTTATTCTAAAATTGCCTTTTGCCTGGTGTCCCATCAAGAATTCTGTTGCAGAATTAGTAACAGTTACTAGTTAGTAACTAGCTAGCACCTAGTAACAGAATGGACTAGTAACTGCAGTTACTGTTACAAGTCTAAGCTTCTTGACAGTTCCTTGAGGACTAGGAACATGGCATGATTTGCCCTAGATTGTTTTGGAGACAGTTTGAGGGAGGAAGAATTTTCAACCATCTGGACCTTTTTGCTGCTCTCTAGACTCAAACTTAGATGAAAAGATGGGAGAATTCTTGTTTTGGAGCATGTTTGCAGCAGATGAATATATTTGCAATTTAGATAGCTTTCAGGAAGATAGCATCTCTGCATAACAAGCTGTTCTTCAGCCCGATGTAAGCTCTCTTTGCCTTTGTGTTCTCTGGGGAACTGAAATGAATAGCCTCCTTGAATAAATGGCAGAGCAGGAGTTGATACATTTTTGGACCTTGTAATTTTTTTATAAGGGGTTGCAAGGGGTTACAAATGATTTCTTCAAAACCTAATGCACTCCAACCCTTGTGCAGAAAATTATAGATTCTTCTCATGGCTGCACCAAGAGATTCCCCATCAATATAACTACTGTGGGGTATCTAGTCTCCAAAGCGTTGCAGGTTACTACCCAAACAGCCAAGCCACAATCTCAATGGTTCCTGTCATTCTGTACTAGGACTTGTTCATCTATAAGAGATGACAAGAGGATGGAATGAAACCATGGCTCCCATATCGGTGGGACAGTGGGACCCACTCCAGGTTTCAGCCCAAGCTTTGAAGTCCAAGATGCTGTCCCATTTAGCCATAGGCTTGACACCTTGGTTAGATCCAGAAGAAAAGGCAGACTGGTATCATCTCTCTGTATAAACAGGAGGCACTGGCTTATCATCAAAGGAGAGTCCCTTTCATTGCCCAGGAACTCTATTTGCCCCAAAAGTTGTTGTTACATGTGGTTATTCCACCTGGGAATAACTGACCAAGGGCCTTTCCACCCTACACTGTTGTAGTGCTATTATTCCCCTTTCAACATCCTATGGAATCCTGGGGTTTGCAATTTAGGGAGGAGCATTTAGAATTCTCAGCCAGAGAGCTGTTATGCCCCAGTAAACTATAAAGCCCAGAATTCCACAGGATGTTGAAAGAGGGATAAAAGCACTGTAACAGTGTAGTGCAGAAAACCCTATAGTGACTGGGGGAGATGAATCAGCAAGGCTCTTCCATTGGCTTGGGTCATTTGGTTAGATGCCCATCTTTTATGGATGCTTTAGCTGTGGATTCCTGGATTGGCAATGTCCTATGTTTGCAGTCTTGGCCTGGGTTGACAGAAATATATACCCATGATCCTGTAGGAGGGGAGAGGTACTGCTTGCTGTTGGCAGCATGTTCTCTTCTGACTTGGCCCGACCCGTCTTGTGTCCAGTTGCAGCTGGTTCTTTTTCATCGACTGTTATCACTCCGTACCAGCCCACTACCTGGCAGCCTGCCTTGGTGTTTGTGCGTTGGCTTTGTTTTGCTTTATACTGTGGCAATTGGTTGAATGAGGTTGAGGGATGGAGATGAATGTAGGCTGAGTCAATTACTAATGCAGTGATAATGAAAGGTTAGTATCACGTTCGGTCTGTTGTCAATTTAAACTTCTTTTTAGGGTGTGAGTGGGTGGACAGGGAGAATGGAGATTTAATGAAGATTGCAGAGGGAGCTGAGCTATGATATGCTGTTGAAGATTCCTTTATATATATTATTTTGTATTTCCAAGACCAGTTCTGGAGATCACTGAGGGTGGGCATTCCCAGAGTTTTAAAAGTTATTTTCTTGGACTCCACCACCCAGAATCCTCTACCTTTCCATGAATTGAAACCAGGTAATTTCTGCTCTGGCCTTCCACCTGTGATCTGTGAAATGCTGACTGTGTATTTGCGTGAACAAAATAAGGATCAACCACATAATTCTATGCAATATGGGCCCCACTTACCAATTATCCTTGCTATAATAGCAGAGAGTATTGCTCATTTGTTTCACACAGTCATCCATGGTAAAATAATTTACAAGTTGTTAAATATTGTCATTAATCTGGACGATACCAGAGAGTGATGTGTTCTGCACATTTCTTGCTGTGTTGATTGCATGCGTCTCATGGTTCATTTTACTTTCAATAATAATAAAAAGTCCTTCCACAGCTGTAGCATTTCTGCTCCTGTGTTCTACAGCAGACCAGAGCCTAAATCCAATTGTTAAAGAACAATGAGAACAGAGGCATTGAATTGATGGAACTTGAAAAAGTTTGAACTTACCAAGCTCCCATTCATTCTCCCATTGCCAGCCAGCATGATCGTGGGGTATATCGTTGATGGGAAAAGTCCATCGATGATCCCTGATCATGTGAGCCTTCCATTGGAGCTGGCCATGCAGAAGGGCTGAAAGCGCAATCTATGCGCTTCCTCCCGCACTGCAACAAAGGAAGTAGGGCTGCTGCAGTCCAGAAGGAAGGGGTGTGTCCCTCACACTTCCTTCTGCGGACAGCCGGTCACATGCAGAGAGAAGCGCTGAGGACCTGCTCTCATCCTGGAAGAGGTGCTGCTCGGACTGTGACGGGATGATGCATGCGAGTGTCATCCCGTGGAAAGGGCCTCTGTTGTGACAGGCAAAAGCAGCATCCCTCTTGCAATTCCTCCTTGCACCAGGGATTGATTGCACAAAGGAGGTGGGAAGACCAGTCTTCCTGAGTGACAGGGGAATGGACCCCCATCAATCGTGGCAGCTACTTCCACATAAATGGGAGTGATGGCCTTTTGTGCTCCCTCAATGTCCCCTAAACTAGGCAACATACAGGGATCGTGAATACCAAATACTTAAGAATACACAACTCTCCCCTCCTCTGTTCTCCATCCCTCCTCTCTTCTCCCACTACTGAGTTAATTGAGTCCAAACTACTTTGCAGTGCGATCTCAGTTTGCAGCAATTGAAAGAAGCTGGGGATGACGTGAGAAGAGAGGAAATGGGGACATTTTAAAAACAGCTGGGAAAGTTGGATGACAGAGAATTAATCCAGACTACCAAATTCGGACAGCTGAAGAGTATGCGACGTTCCTTATTTTCTTCCATTTTTCAGCTGATTTCAACTACTTATCTATTTTATTCTAGGGATGCTGGGCAATTCTAGCAAAGGGATTCAAGTGAAACTGCTGCATATTTTCAGCGTGGTAAATAAGCCATTTGGGGCCATTTTCAAGCAAAAAATTTTCTGAGAATTGGCTCATTTTTTAAATTTAAATTTAAATTAAAGGAGCCCTGGTGGCACAGTGGTTAAATGCTAGTATTGCAACCACAAGGTTGTGAGTTCAATCCTGCTGGGCTCCAAGGTTGACTCAGCCTTCCATCCTTTCGCAGGTCGGTAAAATGAGTACCCAGCTTGTTGGGGGCAATTAGCCAAAATACATTGTAAACCGCTTAGATAACACTTAGTTGATAAGCGGTATAGAAATAAATACTATTGCTATATTGCTATTGCTATAAATTATTATTTGGGGGGATCAAGATTGCTTAGAGGTCTCGGGGGAGTACAAAAGTGGAAATTGGGGGCTGTATGCAGCCCATGGGACACACCTTGTGCCACTCCTGTCTCAGATGAACTGTATATCCTCTTCTTCATATTTATTTCCCCACCACTGTTTGTTTTTTAGACACACTGCTTTTTTTCAAAGCAGATAAACTGAGGCTCCAACACATCTCACTTAGTTCCCATCTCCTCTTCTGCAAGAGATTGCAGTGTTGAACAGATCATTTAAAACAGAGAGAGAGAGAGAGGGAGAGAAATACTTTACAAACTGTGATATGACAGCAAAGTAGTTAATTATATATGAAGAAGGAATGTTTAAAACCCTTTAAACTGTGCTGGTTATTTCCAGGGAGGTAGAGATGTCCAATAACCTTCACAATCATGCTTCGCTTAATTCTGTCGGAGTGCGTTATTGCAACATTGAGTGCCGTGCGGAGTCCTTTCTTCACTGGGCTCGACAACACATGTTTCTTGTAAACCCAGCAAAGTGGTCAGAGGTGACTGGGGAAAACATGACCAGGCTCTCGCTGTTGTAATCCTCTCCCCACCCTCTCATCTTCATTTTCACCCTTTCATGTTTTAATCAGCCTGAAAATTCACAAATCTGGATGCTATTAAGGCCCACAATCCCAGAAGTGAAAGAGGAAACTGGGTTGCAATTAGTTTTCCCAGGTTGGTACCGTCTGAGACCCTGAAACTGCGGGGCCCGAAATCTGAGACCACAAGACCGTCTCCTGATAATATTATTTTTATTATTGGCTGGCATTCTGAATTGTGGTTACAGATCTGTAACCCAGAGTTATGAATCCATAATTGCTCTGTATCCAACACTCGGTAGTCACAATCCTGGCACTGTTTCTATGATCATAAATGCCCTCCCAAATTTAGCTTTTTACAGGCAGCTGCTAAATCTAGATAGAAAAGTCTGCTTGGCTGGCAATAGGGGTGCTGAAAGAAGACATTTCAAGCCCCCTCCTGCCCTTGAGCAAGGCTGTGGCAATCAGAAGAAGGACTTGCATCGAAATTCCTTGTTGGAGCCTTGCTGCAAGAGAGGTTGGAAACATTGGGCCTTTCCGCACTACATTGTTGTAGTGCTATTGTTCCACTTTCAACATCCTATGGAATCCTGAGATTTGTAGTTTAGGGAGGGGCATTTGGAATTCTCAGCCAGAGAGCTCTTGGACCTCAGGAAACTACAAACCCCAGGATTCCACAGGATGTTGAAAGTGGAATAATAGCACTATAACAGTGTAGTACGGAAAGGCCCATCATCTTCCTGTGCTCCACTCACCAGCTAGACAGATCTGCACCTCTCCGTTCAACTGCTGCATGATAAAGTAGGTTTGGAGAGGATCAAGTGAGGATGCATTACTTAGACTATGGCCTGTCATCACTGTCATGGACATTATTCAATCCCTCCCTGTATCAAAGGATCTCAGCATGGCGTATGAGTAAAATCAAAGGGTTGTGTGCCTTCATGCCATTTCTGATTTATGGCAACCCTACGGTGAACCTATCACATGGTTTTCTGGAGCTGAGAGTGTGTCGATGCACCCAAGGTCACCCTTTCTATGGCTGAGTAGGGAACTGAACTGTGGTCTCCAGGGTTGTAGTCCAAAGCTGAAACCACTACATCATGTTGGCTTTTGGTAAAATCAATGGAAACAAGTAAAAACAATGTGAGACTACAACAATTTTAAAAAGGCTTGCTTGATTAACAAATTAAAGCAGGTTTAAAAGATTAAAAGAGTTTTAAGAACATGCACATTAGTTTTTTTCAGACAAAGTAGTGAGACCCAAAGGTTTTAATAAACTGCCATGCTTTTACTTAGTGCCTAAATAAAACCAGTGTCAGCACCAGTCAGGTCTCCAAAGGGAGGACATTCCATAATTAGGGTGCTGCAACTGAGAAGGCCTTCCATATTGGCTGACCACACTCACGGGATACAGAAGAGGTCATCCCCAGTGGACTTCAGTCCTTGGAGAGCCACGTATATGGAATCCTCCCTCAAGTTTCAAGATTCCCATCTATTTAGGACGTTAAACATCATCACAAGCCCAGGGAACAGACTATGGTGATGTCATTAAGCATGATACATTAGCCATCAGCCACAATTGGTCACAGTATGCCATTCAATTTTTTTTTAAAAAAAAAATGTCTAGCAAGGGAGAATATGCATGCGCACATATACTTTTCAAGCAACGCTCTTGCCCTGAGATTCCTCCTTTATGCCCTGAGGGCTGGAAAAGAAGTTCTGTGTTGTGAGACACAGGCCCAGGCCCTGAGATTAAGAAACCCTAGTTGAAATCTTGTATATTATGTCAACACCCTTCAAAGACTCAGCAGCAATGTGTACATGGTTAAACCAAGCAAAAGAACAAGAGTACCAAACAACCAAGCAAGAAATATATGGACTAGGACCAGCCCAAGTTATTTTTCTGGCTGAAGCAGATCAGCAAAGTTTGGAGAGGGGGCATCAAAAGATACCTTGTGGGAAACCCCTTCGCTGTTTGCTTGGTTTGCGGGGAGAGGAAATCTATGCTTCTCCAGAAGCTGCACAGAAATAGCTTTGGGTCCATCCACACTACAGAATTATACTGCCATGATACCACTTTGGAATCCTGAGTGCTGCCGTTTAGGGAGGGGCATTTAGAGTTCTCAGCCAGAGTGTTTCTCTGCTTCACCAGGATAGAAACTCCAGGATTTCATAAAACTGCATAGGATGCTAATGGACCCTTGGCCCTTGGTGGGCCAAGGAGAACAAAATGAAATTCAACAGAGAGAAGTGTAAGGTCCTATACTTAGGTAGAAAAAATGGAATACAGAAAGATAGGATGGGGGACACGTGGCTGGATAGCAGTACGTGTGAAAGGGATCTAGGAGTCTTCATAGACCACAAGCTGAACATGAGTCCTCAGTGTGATGCGGCAGCCAAGAAAGCCAATGCAATTCTCGGCTGCATCAATAGGAGTATGGTGTCTAGATCGAGGGAGGTACTGGTACCACTCTACTCTGCTTTGGTTAGACCCCATATTGAATACTGTGTCCAGTTCTGGGCACCCCAATTCAAGAAGGACATGGTCAAGCTGGAGCAAGTCCAGAGGAGGGCAACCAAAATGGTGAGAGGCCTGGAAGCCATGGAGCCCTATGGGGATAGACTTAGAGAGCTGGGCATGTTTAGTCTGCAGAAGAGAAGGTTAAGAGGGGACATGATAGCCATGTTTAAATATTTGAAGGGATGCCATGTAGATGAAGGAGAGGGCTTGTTTTCTGCTGCTCCAGAGACCAGGACAAGGAGCAATGGATTCAAGCTGCAGGAAGTTCTTCCTGAACCTCAGGAAGAACTTCCTGACAGTCAGGGCTGTCCGGCAGTGGAATCTGCTGCCTTGGAGTGTAGTTGAGTCTCCTTCCTTGGAGGTTTTTAAGCAGAGGCTGGATGGCCATCTGTTGGGATTGCTTTGAGGGTGTTCCTGCATGGCAGGGGGTTGGACTGGATGGCCCCTGGGGTCTCCTCCAACTCTACATTTCTATGATTCGATGATTCTATTCCTAAAATAGTTTCCTATGTCCATTTTTTGACATCTGTATGCTTAAATATCCAACCCACCCACCCCGTCATTGCTTTTCTTTCTTTCTTTCCCTTCCCCCTCGATTTGTCAGGAGGAATAACATTTTTACCGGCTGGCCGCTCTGAAGCCAATTACTTTTTATTACTGTCATTTTTAATGGCTTATTGGAAATACTATAAACACTGGCGTTTCTTTTTCCAAACAAAACACACCAAACCGCTGTCCCTGCTCCTTTGGAGATCAGAGACTGTGCAGATTTCAAATGCCCAGGAGAGTGTGGTCTGGTCCTGACCACGCTCCCCGTCTCCGTTTCATAGGCAAGGCAACTTATATCCACCGCGACTGAGAAATTACTATAATTGGGTTGGAAAGAAGGACCCATCTTCAGTGTATGATTTCATTGCCAGTTCATTATTTCATTGGCTTCTTGTCATAAAACTGGAGACGACGAGGGCGACGTCTGGCAGGGAAATGCAACTGGACAAGGCCTTTGGGGTAAATCATTTTGATGAGGTCAGATTATTTTTTTTTAATTTAAGAAAGTATGTTTTTTTTACAAATATTAGATTAAGCTGGTCTACAGTCTTTGAAAAAAAAGGCCCAGACTTTGCGGTCTAAAAGTCCGAGAGAACAATTCACTAACTGGAGTAATAAAGTAAATAAATCAGAGGATGCAATATTGCCAGCCATTCCCACCTTTATCGCTTTTAGGTTGTATTTGTAGTACGCAATTATAACAGTTAGACAACATTTGAACTGCCTTCGTCGGGTCTTAGGGAGCCCTGGGATTTGTAGTTCAATAAGAGACTTAGAATGCTCTGCTTAGAGAGCTCAAGAATCATTCCCTCAAACCTCTGTAGCAGACAATTCCATGTAAATCCTGGAACTACAAATCCCAGGAGCCCATAGGATAGGCCTGTAGGCCTTTAAATGGCCTTAAATTGTATATGTCCACTACACAGTTACTTTTCAGTCTTGTATCACTTTTAACCCTGGGATCCGTAGTTTAGTTAGGTGTTTAGCATTCTCTTTCAAAGACCTCCAGCGCATCCCCTTGAACCACACTAGAGAGCTCTAAGTACCTTCCAAACTACAAATCCCAGGATCCCCCTGACAAACCCCTGCTGAACAAAGTCCAATTTTTGGAAGTCACCTTGGCTCCCATCCTGAGAGAAAAGACGGTGTAGAAATTCAATAAATAAAATAAGGACAAGACAAGCAAGAAATCTCGCTGAGAAAACCCTGTGATAGGTTTATTTTAGGATCACGATAAATCAGAAACAATTTGAAGGCACATAACAACAATAAACCCAAAACTTAAACTGTCTGGCTGGAAAGACTTCAGGAGCACGAACACACATCTACCTTTACTTGCTTACCTTTTCTTTAAAAAATTGTTCAAAATGAGAAGTGGATTTCAGGACACTTACAGAATTTATGGTGGCTTTTTCTTTTTCCTTCTCCCCCAGTTCATTTGTGTTAGTTAGTGGCCATTTCCGCACTAGCCTGTTATAGTGCGATGATTCCACTTTCAACATCCTCTGGAACATCCTCAACATCCTCAACATCCGGCCGGCCCCTCCCGAAACTGCAAACCCCAGGATTCCAGAGGATGTTGAAAGTGGAATCATCACGCTATAACAGGCTAGTGCGGAAATGGCCAGTCTCTAATTACTTGGTATTTTAGTTAGTTAGTGGTTAGTGCATTCGTTTTGTGTGTTAGTATTACACTGTGGTGTAGTGCTTTGAGCATTGCACTATGACCGTGTTGACCAGGATTCAATTTCCCCCTTTGGCCATGGAAACCCACTGGGTGACCTTGGATGTGTCACACACTCTCAGTCCCAGGAAGCCCCACGTGTGCCTTAGGGTCCCCATAAGTCGGAGGTGACTTAAAGGCACACAACAAAGACAGTTATGCTCTACTGTACTCTTTCTTTCTTTCTTTCTTTCTTTCTTTCTTTCTTTCTTTCTTTCTTTCTTTCTTTCTTTCTGCCTGCTTTTCCCTTTTCTTTCTTTCAGGGTTTAAGTCTCTGATCATGAATTAGATTGTATCCTTTAAAAACAAATGAGCAAAGAATGCAAAACAAAGAATATAGGGTGGCCTTTTAAAAATTTTAAGTGGTCTCTGAAGGATCCCCGTGGCAGAAAGCTGGGCCCCCCTGGTGTTGCCAACCCCGACTCTTGTTGGTGGGGAAATTCAGGTGCCCCTGTGCTTATTCCATGTTCCAATCTGTCTGCTTGGTCTTTGCAGGTTGCCTTGCTTGCAGCCACTGTGAGCTCTGGCTCGCTTGCTGATGACGCTGATGAGACCAAACATCCGGACTGGTTGATCTTTCACCAGTTGGCTATAAATAGCCGCTTTCCGACATCAGCTGTATCGACAGCAGGTGGGGCAGTGCAATAGGTTTTGATTGCCTTGTGGGGTTTTGCTCAGGGAAGCATAAACATAACGCCACCCCCCCCCCAAATGAGTTCCAAACATATTCTGAAGTAAAGCTTTGCACTGGCTGCCGTGCAAGGCTTCCAACCTTTGCTTGAGTTTTGACCTCTAACCTTTTTTTATGTTTCTGGCTTCCTCTTTTTGGAGAAAGTGCAGCACACTGAGATCGGAAAGCAAAATGACAGGTTGCAGCTGCTCGGTATAAAGCTTTGGAAGATAGAGGGAGCTACTTAAACTGACCACTCTTAACTTTGAAGGTATTGCTTTACGGTGGATTAACCTCTTCTAACCAGGGGGTTCTATAGATCCTTGTTTTCCAAAAGCTGGGTCTGGAAGAAACAGAGATTGCTTCCAAAAGGCTTTGAATGGTTGCTTACAAAAGTAACACTTGATCCTAATGTCTCTTCCTCCAGGGTCCGACGTTTAACAGATTCTGTAGTGCTTTCTCGACTTTTCTGCATATAAATTAACCAACAAGCTAGTGATTTCTACAATTTGACTTGACCCAGAAGCAAGTTTGGGTCTTAATCCTGTTGGGAGGCCCAACTAGTGTAAACCCAGGAATGTAGTTGTGGCAGGGGGAGAGCAGAACAAGGGCATCGCTCCACCAAAATAAAATTCTTCCCCCTCAATACAATTTTCCTTCAGTGCCCAGATTTCCCGAGTTGCAAAGATTAAGATGCTAAAAATCATTCACACCAATAATTCTTATAATTTACTATGCGCTCATTCCCTTGGTCTCTTTCTTGTCATTGTGGTGTGCCTTCCAGATGTTTCCAATTTATGGTGACCACAAGGTGAACCGGATCACAGGGTTTTCTGAGGTTGAGAGCGTGTGACTCACCCAAGGTGGATTTTGACGGCCAAGTGGGAATTCAATCCCTGATCTCCAAGGTTGTAGTCTGGTGCTCAAACTGCTACACCACACTGGCTTTCACACCATGCTGGTCTCTTTGCCTGCCCTTTTCCTTTGGATATTTAAACTGATTTTCTAAACGCTCTGTTTTAAAGTGATATAGAAAAATAATTGTCAACTGTCATGAGAATGTGTCTGTATCTGTGTGTTTTGAGACTTCTTGCGAAACCTTCATGGAGGATATTTTCCTTCCAAAAATGTGTGTGTGTGTGTGTGTGCACGTGCACACCTCCCAGCATGTTATGCAAAATGCGTTGTGCAAAAAAACAAACCTAAAAAAAACCAACCTTGCTCTATTGTGGGAGGGGAGGTGAACCATGCTTTTTGCACGCACAAAAACTTGCATGAAATTTCTGCAAAGAAAGCCACAAAAAATGCACACACACAAAAAGGGATGGGGGAGACAAGAAGTCTCATAACCATGCCTAATGAAGAGAAAATTTCCTGTATCTTTTTTCTTGCATGTAAAAAGATGAAATAAGTGAAGGATGGTGAGGGTCACTGGATGGCAACCTCACAAATTTCGTAGTGTTTTCTCAGGCAAGGAACACTCAGAGGTGGTTTGCCATTACTTTCCTCTGAAATATAGCCTACAGCACCTGATAGTTACATCCCTATGAAACAGGGAGGTCTGCAACAACAATATATGAATGTTTAGTGTCTGGTTTTAGACTACCTATCTGTCTGCCTGTCTTGAGATGCCACCCAAACACCATGGAAATGGCTAACTAACTTACTTTGTCATTGTGCTATTGCCTGTTGAGGTAGCGTTGCCAGGATTCACAGGGCTGGACTTTCTGATCAATAGGGACAATTATGCCATTGGCCATAGCACCCCCTTTGACTTTCCCTTGAGCTTAGTTGCAGTCTTTGCAGTAGATGAGGAGAAGGAAATTCCACAGTAACATTATTACACTATGAGCTATTCTAGTTACATTTGTAGTGTTGAATGGGAGGGACTTGCACCCTTTTCACACGGCATTTTCCATGCAAAAGAGGGCCTGGAGTGTCGCACGATTGTGAGGAGTGATCTGCACGATGCACTCACAATTGCACGACGCTCCAGGGGCTGGCAGGGGCTGATTGCGCTCCTTTTCATTTTCAGCTAGAAGCCAAAAATGGTGTGCGATCACACATTGCTCCTGGGCCCCGCGCACACTTTCCTGGCGTGCAGAACCTCCGGAGCCATGCTGGTCACGCTTCCTGCTCCAGAGCAGCCTGGGAAACTCCCAGGCTGCGTTGCGGAAGGAAGAGGTGGGGCTCTCACGTGAGCAGGCAGCTCATGTGGAGCCAAAGGACCCCGGATGCGAGAGCCTCTCGCCAGAGGCTGCTTGCACTATCTTCACACCCCAGCGCCAGAAGACGGTAAGGTGCGGAAAGGGCGTTGGTCATTAAAAGGCAATTAAGAGCCATTAGCTTGACAAAATACAACTCCTCGTGATGATAAAAACAGCTAGAACTGGTGTGTTGATATGGATCAAGACAGCTGCTGACATTTTGGGGTGGGGGTGGTTTTGGTGTCTTTTCTGATGGATGCCTGCACTAATACTCTAGCCAACCTCCTGTTACTGTTTAAAGAATAATTCTAGCCCCCTCAATACACACATTTTATCTCATGTTGCAGGGAGGGTTAAATTGCTTCTCTGTTTGGGGGTGTATCCTTGGGGTCAGGTTCTCTGGTGAACAGTCACATTCTGCTCTCTCAACTCCACTTACTTATCCTTACATTCATCAACCTTTGGGGCCTAAGATTATGTGATGCAATCCTTTGCAATGTACCTAAATCAGCCCAAGACATTTCCTCTCCCAGCATCAAATGCATTACAGTGGGCAGAAATGGACTCCAAGCTCCATCCAGGAAGCAGTGTCTAGTTGCCAATGTCTATATTTAGAGGAGTGATTCCTAAATGGCATGCTGCAAAGGAACGATGGGTGTGTCGCTCTAAGCCATACTGATGAAATGAACAACCTGGAGTTTGGCCACAAAGCAAAACCGCTTCTCTGTATGAATTGCTGTCCTGACTTTCCTGGCTAGCTTCTGCCCTAGAGGAGGCAATGGGTAATTTTTAATGGCCTTGCTTTACATTGCATTTTAATTCCACTGATAGTTTTAATGATAGCAAGAATTCAAGATGGGACTTACATCATTGTAAATGGATTTACGTGTGCGGGAAGTAGAATTGACTAGTTCTGCAGTGTTTGTATTCACCTAGGAGCTGCTGTGACGTAACAATGTATAGCCATATATTGGGCAATTGTAGCTATTGCCATGACTGATGATCATAACCTTGATGTACAGTGAGCACTGATGTGCATTGGGGTACTCCCAGTGCACATCCAGATGCTGGCTAGGAAGTGCCAGAGTACAACAGGAGTGTCCAATGAGCATCAGAAGTGCACAATGAGCCCGACAAGTGCCCAACGAACATGAAAAGTGTCAAATACACATCAGAAACACCATCAAGAACACCCAACGCCCATCTGGAGCATCCAATGAGCATCAGAAACACCCCATGTGCATTGGAACACTCTTGAAGGTGCCCAGATGGTCATCTTCACAATTTGCTACAGGGTTTTGTAGCATTTCAGCAACATAGACCATTTCCGCTCTACACAGTTATAGTGCTGTTATTCTATTTTCAACCTCCTGTGGAATTCTGGGGTTTGTAGTTCACTGAGGCCAAATCACTCTCTGGCTGAGAGTTCCAAATGCCCCTCCTGAAACTACAAACCCCAGGATTCCATAGGATGTTGAAAGTGGAATAATAGCTCTAGAACAGTGTAGCACAGAAATGGCCTTCAAAATAAAGCACAAGTTATATATTTAAATACCTTGTTCTACAAAATAAAAAGGGTAAGAACAATATCCTAAAGAAAGAAAATGAAAAAGAAGAAACGTAATAAAAATCAATATGTTTGAATAAAGCAATCGTAGAAAACATTAAATATCAAACTAGTAATTATTAACATATATGAATAATAAAATATTGCATGGGGAGGAAAGGAAACTTTTTAGTCCAAACTTTAAAGAAGTCATCCGAGTGCTGAACCTATTTGAGGGAAAGGCCTCCTTTATTCTGGTTAAAATCCAGAATGGAGTCACCGTTCCACTGTCATGGGAACTACCACCCTCCTCCAATGGAGGCAACCATTTTTAATTCAGGGGGAGGCAACTGTGTATTGCCTCCCTTGAGAAAAGCAGGCAATCTGCTATATCCCGGGTACAGCAGCAGCCTTTCTTCCCCTCTCCCACCTTTTTGCACATGAGTAAGCTTTAATTGTGTGCTCCGCGTGTCGAGCGGCAATTTGTCACCAGTGCCCTCTCTTCCCAGGAGAGAATAGAGCGCATTCTTTTACCAGACAAGGTACCATGCATAAAGGGTTGTGACACATTCCCCATTACCTTCTAACTCCAGTGCTGCAAATGTGGAGGAACAATTTCAGCAACCGGTAACGGTCAGGTTTATGAGGAAAGAACACTTTTTTATATAGAGTTTTTATACAAAGTTGTCTTGCCCTGCCATTAATTACCCTTTTTACCAAGGACAGGTACTCTTTCTGCACTCTTTCTTTTGTCCTGACTTTATCCTTTACCGCAGTGCTTCTCAGCTATACATAGAAAGAATATTTAATATCTTTTCTTTACAAAATGATTTCTCAAGCTTCTGGAGTGTCGGAAGCCTTGACAAAGAGAATCCTAAAGAGGCGAGAATCTTTGCAGTTTGGAACTTATTCTGCAAGAAAAGATGCGTGTTGAATTTTTGTTGTTTTGCACAGGGGGAAAAAAATCCTGTTCAGAAAATAGAATTTTCTGTGCAGGAAACCTTGCAGTAACCTTGTTTTCTGCACAGAAATTTTCTGCACAGGAATTTTTTTTTCATTTAGAAAATTCTGACTGTGGTTCAAAAATGGTGAAATTCTTGCATAGACTCACTTCTGAGATGCAAACAGTCTTCACCGAATTTTCAGTGACTTTTTCACAATGAAGGAGGAAAGTGGCAAAATGAGTTGTTCTTGCTTTTCCTCAGCCTTTTTGGCTCGCCAGAAGCTTAAGACTTCAATCTCAACTTACAGAGGCCTCAGTGAGCATGGATAGCAGTCAGGGATTCTGATATTTGAAATCTAAAATATAGGTTGGGGGAGAGTTACAATGGTGGCAATAGTATCACAATTGTGCCTAAGTAGCAGTCATGAATACGGAACAGTTATGGAGGAGGAAATCTAAATAATCTGATTTTTGCTGAAGCAAGGAGGGGTTTCATGGGGTCCAACAAAGGTTTAAGGGCACCAAGGAGAACTTGGGGACCATAGAAATACCAAACTTGTCTTTAAAGGTGAACAATAGTTCTGAATTTCTCTTGCTCTTCCGTCTGATTTCTTCTTTGCCCTTTGCCCTTTCTTTCCCTTCATCATGCCGTCATCATCTGAGAAACCTTGAGTGATGTCTTCTGTGCTCTGGCATGAATTTATAGAAACTTGCTGGCATGGGTGAATGGGCCTTTTAAGCATTAGCGCAGCCACCTGAACTCCTAAAAATAGATATGACTGTCTGCCGTCTGTTGGAGAACTTTAGTAAGCAGAGATCAATTAATATCTTGCAACTTTGAGCACAGAGGGAGGGAGATTTGGCTCCCAGCTTTCTGGAAAAAGAAAAAAAAAAGCAGCTTTGTCAGAGAGTTCTCAAAGAATACAATGGCTGGTCAGCGTCTGGGTTACATAATGAAGTCCTTCATATTATCTGAAGGACTCCAAGCTGAGATGTTATTGCTAGGACCAGGGGGGGGGGAGAACATGATCCACCTTTGAAATTGTAAGGTGCTTTTGGAATGTTAAGTATGTGCAATTCAGAAGAAGGTCCAAACACGTCTTGCATGATCCATATGAGCAGCTGCTTCAGGCTAAAGAGCTTAGCCACTGGCAAAAGGTGGCAAGTGGGCATGTGTACATCTAGGGTGGGATGAATCCCGGCTAAAAGTGCAATCCTTTGGCTGTTTGCTCAGAATAGGGTTGTCAGACTGAAAACTGGAGAGGGCTCCAGTACCTTGAAAGGTTGTGTAGAAGATGGAATTTCAGCAGGTATTGCTTGTTACCTGGTTGCATGACAAGCAAAACCCGATTAAAAATATTTACTGAGGCCCAAGAGCTCTCTGGCTGAGAATTCTAAATGCCCCTCCCTAAACTGCAAACCCCAGGATTCCATAGGAAGTTGAAGGTGGAATGATAGCACTGTAACAGAGTAGTGCGGAAAGGTCCTCAGTTCCTAATGAACTCCCTGTGAAGTCCACTAGATCCTTAACCAAATACTTGCCTTCTATTCTATCATCTAAAGCATTTCTATAAATGTTGAACAACACCAGGCCCAGAACAGAACTTTTGGCCATCTGGTCCCAACAAATACATTGAAGCACAAGCTCCCCACCAACCACTATGATGGCTAGTTGAGGATTGAGATGATGAGAGTTGTAGTTCTACACATCTGGAGGTTCCCAGGCTAGGAAAAGTTGCACTATCCAGTGTAGTTAGGGAGCAAGAAAGAAACACTAGTGGGGAAACAAATCTTTCATGAAAAGCTACTGCTATTTCCACACTAGACTTTCCTCAAGGCCCCTCCCTAGACTGCAAACCCCAGGATTCCATAGGACGCTGAAAGTGGAATAATAGCACTATAACAGTCTAGTGCAGAAATGGCCTAGTTTTTTTTTTCTTTTAATGGAGGGAGTGTTGGAACACCACACCAATGTCCCTCTTTAAAGGGTCCTTAACAGCAAAACGGCTGGCCTCTTTCCTTTTGAGATTCAGGTTCTTATTCTAATGTGCTTCTCCTCTTCTTAAGCAAACAGTATATTTCTGATTAATGGCAGGTTATGATTTGGGTTCCACAAAGGTTCCTGAGAGGTTGATTATCAAGTGTTGCTTTGGAAATAAACAGGGTGAAGTGTGTCTTGCTAGAAAGAGAGACAAAGATGGGGAAGAGGAAGAAATTAATATTAAAGTAGGTTTTCTTTTTCCCTGAGCCAAAGGCAACCCTCCTCTGAATAAATCCTGCCAAGAAAAAGCTAGGATAAGATTGCCAAAAATCAGCCAACTTGAAGGCACATAATGACGAATGAGGTTTGCAGAGTTCTCTGCTAGAGAAGCTTAGGGTTTTGGAGGGCTCACTCACTGGAGGGCATGAGAGCAGAAAGTTCTAAGTCCTTTCCCAAACTACACATCCCAGGATTTTCTAAGGAAGAGATATGGTAGATAAAGTGGGATCAAACCACTATAGCTGTGTAGCGTGGATGCATTCAGGTAGCAAAGGTTGGTGCTCCCTTTGGAGATCATTTTGTATCACATGAGTCAGCAGTGTGATGCGGCAGCCAAGAAAGCCAATGCAATTCTCGGCTGCATCAATAGGAGTATGGTGTCTAGACCGAGGGAGGTACTGGTACCACTCTAATCTGCTTTGGTTAGACCCCATCTTGAGTACTGTGTCCAGTTCTGGGCACCCCAATTCAAGAAGGATATTGACAAGCTGGAGCAAGTCCAGAGGAGGGCGACCAGAATGGTGAGAGGCCTGGAAGCCATGAAGCCCTATGAGAATCGACTTAGAGAGCTGGGTATGTTTAGTCTGCAGAAGAGGAGGTTAAGAGGGGACAGGATAGCCATGTTTAAATATTTGAAGGGATGCCACGTAGAGGAAGGAGGGGGCTTGTTTTCTGCTGCTCCAGAGACCAGGACAAGGAGCAATGGATTCAAGCTGCAGGAAAGGAGATTCCACCTGAACCTCAGGAAGAACTTCCTGACAGTCAGGGCTGTCCGGCAATGGAATCTGCTGCCTCAGAGTATAGTCGAGTCTCCTACCTTGGAGGTTTTTAAGCCGAGGCTTGACGGTCATCTGTTGGGAGTGCTTTGAGGGTGTTCCTGCATGGCAGGGGGTTGGACTGGATGGCCTGTGTGGTCTCTTCCAACTCTACATTTCTATGATTCTATGATTCTATATCTTTCCTTAGTCTCTTGTCAGCATCTTCTCTTCCTCCAGCCCATTTATTGGGCTTCACCTTGCTAAAAGGTTACATCTCAAACATAATCATTCTGCCATTTGTCCAAAAGCTGTGATAAGGGATTGTGATGTCAGAAGTAAAAATGGGGAGGGAAAATAGTGACTCTGAAGAAGCAGAATATAAGAAGAGAAGGAAGAGATGATCACATTTCCACACTGGATTTTTTAAAAGTCCTTCTTAGCCCTTTTTGGTTTCTGAGAATTTTTTTTTTTTTTTAATGGAACAGCAAAGAAATAAATGCAAAGGTGGGGAATGGTGGGGCAGGAGGACTAAATTGCTTCTAAGATTTCTGAGAATTTCATTTCTTTTGGAAGCTGATCAGGGTTCATACAGTGCTGTGAAGGAGATGAAGTACTTCCAACTGGAATGAATGAAATCTCGGTGGTAGTAATATATAGTTCTGAGGATGTAGGCACAATTGGCCTATGTGTTCTGGAAGGCTTCATCCTTTCTTTGACACAAATATCTCTTTGGAGTGTGTGTGTGTGTGAGTGTGAATGGAGGGTTCATCTGTGGACATCAACCTGGGATGTGGAGCCTTAGGAATCCTTCAGACCTTAGGCTGGGACACACCCAGGTATGTTGATTTATTTAAAGGACTTCACTCTACTTTTCAGCCAAAAGAAAAGGCAGGTAAAAAAAATGTTGCTGCTATTGTGTGCCTTCAAGTCATTTCTGACTTATGGTGCCCCTATCATGGAGTTTTCTGGTGGCTGAGAGTTGTATCATGCCCAAGGTGGGTTTCCATGGCCAAGTAAGAAGTTAAACCCTGGTTTCAAGGGTCATAGTCCAAAGTTCAACCATGCTGGGTCTCCAGTTATAGCCAGGTAATAGCCTCTTTGGCTGGGACTCATCCCATGAAGTTGTTCTTCTCTCGCTCTCTCAGTGGGATATCCTTTGGAAACTGTTTCTTTTACAAAGCAAATCAATAGCATTTGTGTGTTTGTGTGTGTATTTATTTTAAAAAATGCATTCCAAACAGTCTGTCAACAGAAGAACAACAGAAAAGGAACTATAGTGAGTTCTAGCCAAAAACACTGTTACTGTGCTGTAATTATTATTTACCTGTCTTGTATGATAAGTTTCAAAGGCAGAGAGAGAGAACGTGCAAGAGAGTGCAAAAACAAGACACTTCTGGTTAACAAGTTAAAAGGCTTCTGCCTTAAAATCTAAAGAGATGTCACAAAAGGCAAAGGAATTGGGAGGGCAGAGGAAAAACAAAGCAATTTGGGCACTTAGTCATGAAATTTCTTGTACTGATCAATCCATACCAAGTGTATACTCAACAGGTGTATGCTTCAGCAATCACATCTCTCTGGAGCTTCACCAGGTACGATGCTAGGATTTGCAAACAAGCCTCAGTTGCATCCATATATTACAGACAAAATGGCCTTTGCAGAAGCTATTGAAACATATCAAAAGCATTCAATACCAGTTTGGGCAGGCAGCATCTTGGGGTACCCATTGAGACCCCAGGTCTGTGGATGCAGAGAGTCTGCAACTTCTCACTACCTTTACTGTTCTCCTCCTTGTCTGGAAAGCTCAACCAATTGACCTAAAGAGGAGGTGGGAGAGGCCCCTCCCTAAACTGCAAATCCCAGGATTCCGTAGGATGTTGAAAGTGGAATAATAGCACTAGAACAGTGTAGAGTGGAAATGGCCATTATGAATCCCTCAAATGTGGTTTTCTCCCAAGTTAACCTTAAAACATGCAATTTGGCAGTGAGATGATGTTATTTATTTTTTTCCAAAGTATGGGAACCTACGCAAGTTGGGATATGCATGGCCTCTGCAATTTTCCTTGGATGGTTGTCACAGCAACTACACCAGAGCTCTATCCGGTTGGCTCCAGTTTCCTAACTTACGGAAGCCGGAAAAGTATTTTGCAGTCACCAGTTCTTTGAACTCCATGCTCTTGACAGTCAAGTGAGCTAGCCCTGAACTGGGGAGAAAGTTATCGTTAAAAACAAAAAAAAACTATACCCTACAATTCTATGATTCATATATTCATATTTCCTTTGTGCCTTTCTCCCAGGCTAGGACTCAAGGCAGTTTACAAAAAAGGTAGAGAATAGGATAAAACACATATAGTTTTAAAAACAAATACAAAATTCAGATTGTTGTATTACATAAATAAATACTGTTTATTTCTACCGCTGCCTCTTCCCATGGATCAAGGTGGGGAACAACAACAAATTGGCACATAACATATAACATCTGTTAAAAACAGAACATGCATTAAAAAACAGCAGTTAAATTATATGAACAAATAATACAACACCTATTAAAATGGTCAATACATATTCAAAATTCATAGTGAAAATTAACAAATTAAAATGATCTGGATAGGTCTGCCAGAAGAGACTGGTCTTTAATTCTGTTTTAAATCCAGGTAGTATATTCAGCTGTTGGGTATCTTCTGGCAGTTCATTCCACAGTCTAGGGGTGGCTGAAGGAAAGGTCATCTGAGTGACCATTGCCAGTCTAGTCCTGGCCAGTTTAAAGTAAATGGCCCTGAGAGAACTTGAGCATGAAGACCAGATTATTCAAGAGAAGGTAGACCTACAGGCAAGCTGGATTCAAACCCTGTAGGGCTTTAAAGGTAATAACCAACACTTTGGACTTTTTCCAGAAACTGTTTGGCAGCTGGTGGAGTGACTTTAATATCGGTGTGATATGCTCACCCCTAGATGCACCAGTAACCAATCTGCCTGCCATGTTTTGAACCAATTGTACTTTCCAAACTTGGTACAGAGATAGCCCAATGTACAGCACCTTGCAAAAGTCCAGCCTTGAGGTTGCCAGGGTGTGCATTGCTGTCTTTAGGTCCTCCAGAACAAGACGACAGAATTAAAGCAGTATTAAATAACAACGGAATTAAAACCAATTAAAATCTTAATCGAAAAGCAATTAAACTCCCCTTCAACTTGCTTTGCTAGGCATCAGCTACGTGGGGAGAAAGAGGTCCATTCTGCTGGTAAGCAGAGCATGGGTGATTGATGTTTCCATTCGGTTTGGCGGGTGGTATTGGGGGGCAGGATAGATTACTTAGTTTCTATATATTAAACTAAGTAGCTGGTGTAAGAATACTGGCATGGTGTTTTTAAAGGTTGAGCAACTTGATCCCTACAAGCAGGAAGGACTAAAATTAAAAAGAAAATACATACCCAATTCCAGCTCCTGCTTATTTATGAGGCTATGATACCAGTAGGAGAAGGAAACTGCAGTGGCTTAAATCTGTATTCCGGGCACATCGGTTCAGCTCATAGAAATCTAAGGCCCTTTCCGCAACTCACCTTTTTGCAGAGCTGGGGTGTGGGGATTGCACAAACAGCCTCTTGCAAGAGGCTCTCACATCCCCATTGCTTCAGCTCCTCAGCTGCTGCCTACTCGTGAGCAGGTAGCACGAGAGCCCCTCCTCTTCCTTCCACAGTGCAGCCTGGGATTTTCCCAGGCTGCGCTGTGGCAGGAGGGATGAGCGCTGTGGTTCTGGAGCTCCATATGCACAGCAAGTGTGTGTGGGGCCCTGGAGCGATGCACAATTACGCACCATTTTTGACTCAAAGCCAAAAATGAAATAGTGTGCGATCAGTGCCTGCCAGCCCCAGCAGCATTGTGCAATTGTGAGGACGTCATGTGGACTGCTCCTCACAGTCACGCGATGCTCCAGAGGCCTTTTCGCATGGCAAATGCCATGCGAAAAGGGCCTAAGGTTTGATCAGTTATGATTCCACCTGCTGATCTCCAAAAGATTACTAGCTATAGGTTTTCTTTGAGCCAAATTGGGCTGGGGTTCTCCTAAGACGATATACAACCTGAGATTTCTCGTCTTTCCCCGTCATTGCATCCTCAATGCTTCACCCTCAAAATGCAAGTGAGAAAAACAAGAAGAGAGGACAGTAAAACAGCTGGTCCAACCTCTTGTTAAATATGCCAGTTTGCTTGGGCCACCGGAGAGCAATACCATATGCTGAGGCTTTGCTTGCTAAACTGTTGAAGTATGTGTACTCCCTGAAGTCATAATGGCAGAAAGAAGCAAAGGCTAACTGTGTCAACACCAGAGCTTGAAAAAATTCAGCTTGGGGATTCTGGGAGTTGTCGAGGAGAAAAAAAAAAAAGGAACTTTTCCAAACTCTGTTTTTAACCCCAGAGGTTCCTTAGCCTGCACATGAATGGGAATCATGAAGTTCTCCAGAAGTTTCTGAATGGGAACTCTGAGCATTCCTCACTCTTGGCTATGCTGGCTAGGACTGCTAGGATTCTCAGTCCAACCCAAGGCTGGATGGTTCCCACCTTTGATGTAATCATAGCTGACAATGACCATACTAGCCGTTTTCAGAGAATCAAAGAATTTGAAGAGACTACAAGGCCACGGGGCCCCCTGCCATGCAGGAATACACCATCAAAGCATTCCTGACTGATGGCCATCCAACCTCTGTTTAAAAACCTCCAAAGAGGGAGACTCCATCACAGTCTCAGGCAGTGTCTTCCATTGTCAAACTGCTCTTACCATCAGGAAGTTCTTCTTAATACATAGATGGAATCTCTTTTCCTGAAATTTCAAACCATTGCGCCATGCCCTAAGCCATTTCCATGCTACACTGTTATAGTGCTATTATTCCACTTCCAACACCCTGTGGAATTCTGGGGTTTGTAGTTTCCTGAGGCCAAAGAGCTCTCTGGCTGAGAATTCTAAAGGCCCCTCCCTCAACTGCAAACCCCAGAATCCCAAAGGAGGCTGAAAGTGGACTAATGGCACTATAACGATGTAGTGTGGAAAGGCCCTATGTCTTAGAAAGAACTTCCTGCTGGTAAAAGCGGTTGGATGGGCATGGGGAACTCTCCTTGAGGTTGGATACCCACTCTCAGGGGTACTTTAGTGGTAAATTCATGCACTGGTAATGGGTTGAACGGGAGGGTCATGGAGTCTCACTCAGCTCTCTGATTCTGAATGCTAGGATTCATCGGCACTTGAAAACGATCATCCTTCACCACTCTCCTGAGAATCCCAAGGAGGCCATAGATAACATCTGTGGCTTCCAAGACAGTACGTAGTTTAGTTATGTGAGGCCTGGGATTAGGAAGAGAGAGAGGGAGAGATATATCCTAACAGCATCTGCGTATTTTTTTTTTCCTTCTTCAGGAGTGATTGTCCAATTAACACAGAGGTGAAGCTGCTAGGCAGGGGGCACAGTGGCGCCGTATGGCTGAGCAGCCGGTTGTGATTAAGCGTGGCACACACAGCCATGTCAAGCACCCAAAGACGCAAGCCAAAGAGTTTGCAAACAGTTTCTCCTCGAGCTGTTGCTGCCGCACCAACTATGCCTGGATAGCAAACTGATTATCCCATCGCCTCCTGCACCTGCCTTTTGAAATATCTTGGATAAATCCTCGTTGCAGGGCATTAAGAAGCCCAAAAAAGCAACGAGGACGATTTGAACTAAAATGATTCCTCCATCTCTGACAATTGTGTAAGAACGAGGGGGGCAATGGGGGCAGTTTGCCCCTAGCGACAATGTTAACCTTGTGGAATTCACTGCCTCAAGATATAGTTGATGGCTTCCAACACAGATAGGGATTGGTGACGTCTGTGGAGGATGGGGCAATCAGTGCCATATACCTCTGAATGGGAGATGCTGAGAAACATGAGCAAGAGGAAGCTGTGGTATTCATGTCCTGCCCATGGGCTTCCCATAAGCCTCTGGCTATAGCCACAATGTGAACAGAATTCTGAACAAGATGGCCCTTTAATCTGATCTAGGAGGAATCTTCCTCTGTTCTTATGTGCCAGATTCACTGAGCCAGTCTTGAGTATTATGTCCCTTGGAGCTTGGCAACGTTCCTTTCCTTTGGAGCTTGGAAAAGTTCCTTTTTTGGGCTTCGGCTCCCAGAAGCCCCCAGCTAGTGTGGCCCCTGGACATCTCTTTCAAACACAGAGAGAGAGAGAGATTTCCAGCTCTTTGCTAACCATCAGCGCCCATTACAGAAACATTAACCAGTCATTCTGGGCCATTAACCGGCAGTCTGCCTAATCGAGTAATTAGTCAGTTGCTGGAACAGAATGCAGTAGCATGTCTGGCTCTTCTGTTCTTCTGCGGCACGTGGCTATGCCCTACCGCTGTTTTGCAATGTATTTCTTCGGTGTTTTTGCCCATTCGCTTGTGAGCCAAGGTGATTACATTCATGGAACACTGTGTTCTTGAAATGGAGTTCATTTCATCACTCAGCACAATCACCTTTTCTGTATGGAAAAAAAAAAGGAATATATACTTTCAACAAACCCTTTCTGTCGGTCAAGCGTTATAAAGAAGGAAAGCGTGGACGGTTTTTGTCATTTCCTCTCCCTCCCTCCCATTTTCTGAGAAGCCCTCCAAGTGGGTTGAGCTCACTGTGTAACACGGTGCATTCTTTGCATTCAGTGAAGATCTATGGAGGTGAGAGGATGTAACAAGGGAGCAATGACTTGGTGAGAAGAGGGAGGCACCCCCTTTCCACGGCGGACGGTGGATGTTTCCCGTGATTCATGCTTCATCCCTGGTGCATTGATCAGTTTATAGATCTGCCCTAGTGGGTCTGTAAAAATCCAGTTTATTCCTATGATTCGAAATATGATGATATGATGATGGTGGTGATGGTGATGGTGATGGTGATTTTCTTACCCACCTCCCTGGGGATAGAGGCAGGGA